>VUQH01047745.1:0-12500 GCA_015106775.1 Etroplus canarensis
TCAGCTACATTAACAACACAAGAAGGCAGTGGGATCTACTTTGGACCTTCACTCAAGTAGGCCATATTTTACTCTTTAAACACGTGTTCATAAATAAATAAATAAAAACCTGCTGTGGTTTTTTTTTTAAAAGCAAGCTGCTTCAGAAACACAAGTGAAGCCTTTCACATCTTGGCAGGGGCAAGAGGAAGTGTGCTGAGCCACAAATTTATGATAAGAGGACTGGCCCAATAGAAAATGATTGTGTATGTGTAAGTACACCACAGGCCTGTGTAAAAAGGGTGAGAAAAAAGATGGCAGTGAAGGGAAGTGCATTTTTTGTAATAATATAGCTGAACGAATATATTTTTAACATGCTATACAGTAAAATGTAATGCTGGGTGTGCAGAATAGGTGAAGAGGCGAGTACTTATTTTTAGCATCATGAATGAGTTCTCTCTACAGTAGCTGAACACACATATGTTTGATAAGAAATTTGCATAGAGGATGTGTGCGCATGTGATAGCATATCAAGGTCACCAGCCCTTTTCTCAGCTGCTCACCAAAGCGTATCATTGCTGAGGGGACTGAGAGCACGTAGAGCGTCTGTGTGTTCACAGAAGTGGTCACGTACTTTGCATCAGTGGTCCAACTTCTGACAGTGCCAGTTCGCTGCCCTCGTTCTGCTGCATACAATGAGCGCACGCATGCTGCTGAATGCTGCAAGTGTGCCAACCTGACCGTAACACTTCGTGGCACCAAATTTTCATACAAGGACGCAGAATGTGAAAGAGGAATTGCAGCAGCCAGCTTCAATGCAAAGCAGCTACAGTCATTGTAGCTTTCGAAGGCTCACGGCAAAGCTCCTCCAGGAGAAGTGTACGCCGCCTGAGCCACTGAGGGTGAAGGTCGAAAGGATGACTCACTGTACATTTCTCAACATAAAGATTAGAGTGGAGAGGCATTGCAATTTATTGGGATTATAGGCTTCACGCAAAACGTGTCATTAGGCACTATTAAAGGGCTTTGCAGCTGGGCCGATTAAGGCCAGATCAGACGAGGCTTGGTGAAGTTATGAGTGTGTAACATGCAATACTGAGTAATGCTCTTCCTTTCAAGACGAGGTGAGGATGTGGTGACTGCTTTGCATTTAAGTGAACGTAGCAGAACACAATACATGATTCATATACATTCTTTACTGTTTTATTTCCGCATGCCTGCATTGGTCTGCCCTGTTTAGACAATATTGTGTAAACGATCAAACTGGATAAATTCAGTGCGTTTCAGTTCCCTCGTCCTGTTGCGTAAAACGCGAGCTTTCGTGACGCGTCGCTTAACCCATTAGAAGCAACACTTATTGGAACCGAGCTCCTCCTTTAAATTATGCGCGATCCGATTTGCCTCGGCACTTCAGCGTGTCTAGAAAAGTAAGGAAATATCAACGTACCTTAACAGGAGCATGCTATCAACTCACAAATCCAGTAAAATGTGGCATGTTGAACGAGAACGCCGTTCCAACAGTGCAGGAGTGGAGCTAGAGGAGGTGCTAACTGTAACCCGGCAGTGCGCAGGGTTGCAGTTTATTGCGCTATCGCCAATAAAAAAAATACTAGTTTCAGACAACAAAAACTATGCAAGTTTCAGGTGCACCCCCCCCCCAAAAAAAACCCCCAAAAAATTGATGGACAGATAGAAGTCAGAGTTTTCCGAGCAGAAGTCCGACTGTGACTCAGCGGCTGAGTTTCCAAATGCGCAAGCCATTTACAGGAGGGCTGTACAGACCAGTTTGTGAATAAGAGTCAAGTACTCCCTCTTAGACCATCCTACTTTTTTTTTTCATCTGTAGCCGTGCTTTGAGATTAATCCATAACAACTATAGTAATAATTCATTCAGTTAAAATATCACGAGATCTCTTGGAGAAACACACACGTTTCATTTCTTATCAGTTAAATCGAACTTTTGCTTTTGCGCACCAATGTTTGCTTATATTTGTTCATACAAGCCATACAGGCAACGGATCTGTACTCTCCTTCTTGTGGAAATACGATTTATAGCCAATAATTAAGACAGGAAACATGAATCCAAATTGCAGCTTGCCGTTTGGATGGGGATAAACACATCTTTATATATAAAAAGTAATACACGAATTTCACTCTTTTCTACTGAATGAAGTCCAATGAAACAAAGGAAAATAAATACAGGAAAACGTTAAAGCTGCCTGTAATATCTGCTTGGTGGTAAAACAGATGCACAAAAGATGTGATATGTAAAGGATAACAGACAATTTAGATTGTAAAAGAAAAAATAAATATTAGTATTGTAGCGATTCCCAAGGGGTATGCCCATGAGTAGGTGATAGTGCTATGGCAATGTCACAATAATAATGCGTTGATTACTCATGTGCATTGTTAATTGATGATGTGATTTTCAGTGTGTGGTATGGAGTCTGGCTAGAGCATATCACCAAGACTGAGACTACTGTGGCACTTTATCATTTCTAGTCACTGTTGCTTTTGGGTATGTGCCAACTGGCAGGGATGGGCGATGTGTGTATACAGGAAATTCGTTAGAAAAGTAGTAGGTTTTATTAGTGACCCCAAAAGACTCAGAAATGATTCTGATTCATGAGACCAGACCACGCCCATATGTCGAGAACTTTAAAAGGAGCAGCTGACGTTTGATCCTTTTACTAGGAGCGACACGTTCAGCGAGAGTGAGGAGCAAAAAAGAGAAGTAGAGACGGTCTGACTAAGTCTTTGGAGTATGAACAGACTCTCATTTGCGCTTTTCCTGTTGGCAGCACTGGACTTTCTTGTCTGCGAAGGGGGTAAGCTGAGGAAACTGGAAATCATTTCTAACAGTTTAACTAGAAGCTATAAATCTGGAGTTATGAAGTTGGTTATAGTAATAATTATAATAATAATGATAATAAATTATGAGATGATTTTTTTTTTAAATGACTTGCCTAATAAGACTTTTCTAACATATTTGTGTTGAATTCATACCTGTTACAGTTAACCCATGTTGCTCAGAGCCATGCCAGAACAGGGGTGTTTGTACAGCACTGGGTTCAGAAAAATATGAGTGCGACTGCACACGCACAGGATATTATGGGCAAAACTGCACAACACGTAAGTACGAACAGTACACCTGAAGTGACTCGGAACGCTGGGTGCATTTGTGGCTATGACTTTTTTTAGTTAATCACATTCTCTCTTGGCTTTTACAGCTGAATTTTTCACCTGGATCAAAGTGTCCCTGAAACCAACACCCAACACAGTCCATTACATTCTAACCCACTTCAAGGGCTTCTGGAACATCATCAACAGCATCTCATTTCTTAGGGATGCCATCATGAGATACGTGCTGACATGTAAGTCTCTCGCCGAAGGCAAAATGAAAAGATGGATAGGAAATGTTTTCACAACACATTAAATAATTTGTATGGCAACTTGTAGAGAGGCAATTGTAGTGTTTATACTAAATTACAGACTAATGTGTTTTTTCTTCTATCTAGCCCGATCCCACATGATTGATAGCCCTCCAACTTATAATGCAGATTATGGTTACAAAAGCTGGGAAGCCTACTCCAACCTTTCCTACTATACACGCACCCTACCCCCTGTGCCAGAGGATTGCCCAACCCCTATGGGAGTAGTAGGTGAGTACACTCTCGTTCTTCGGAGAACCAGTTTTCTTAGATTCTTAAAATACTGAGCAAAACGGTCTTAGTCTCATTACATCATAGGAATCGCACACATCAATATTAGCTTTTTTTCTAGATTTATTAGAAAACAGCTGAGCAAAGGCAGCAGAACCTGCCTCCACAAGCCAAAAGCAGAGATAAAACAATTTTTGTACTGAAAGCATGAAATGGACCCTAAAGTTGTGATTTTCCTATATGAAAGTAGCTTGTTTTTATATTATAGTGCTGTATGCTCATTGAAATGTTCTTATTTCCAGGTAAAAAGGAGCTACCTGATGTTAAAGTTCTGGCTGAGAAGCTCTTAATGAGGAGACAATTTATACCAGACCCACAGGGCACCAGCTTGATGTTTGCATTTTTTGCACAACACTTCACCCACCAGTTTTTCAAATCTGATATGAAGAAAGGACCTGCTTTTACAGTGGCTAAGGGTCATGGGGTGAGTATAACATCTCAAGAAAAATGGACAAGGATACCACATTTTGAAAAGGAAAGTTGTTTTACAATGCAGAATATTTAATTGGTGTGTTTGATGATTTCAGGTGGACCTCAACCACATTTATGGTGACAACCTGGAGAAGCAACACAAGCTTAGACTCTTCAAGGATGGCAAGCTTAAATATCAGGTATGAAAAAAAGACAGCTATGTTTTAGAGAGTCAAATGACAGCTGGGATAGCATCCAGTGCCCCCAGTGAGCCTGAATTGGATAAGCAGACGAAAATGAATGAATGAAATAGTGCAGATCATGTGTGGTTCTCACACTTGTTTCTTCTCTTAAATATCCTGCAGATCCTGGATGGAGAGGTGTACCCCCCAACTGTAAAGGAAGTGGATGTTGAAATGCATTACCCTCCTCATGTCCCTGATTCTCACCGCTTCGCTGTTGGCCATGAGGCGTTCGGCCTGGTCCCTGGTCTGATGATGTATGCCACCATCTGGCTCCGTGAACACAACCGCGTGTGTGATGTGCTTAAAGAAGTCCACCCTTATTGGGATGATGAAAGACTCTTCCAGACCACAAGGCTCATCCTAATTGGTGAGTTAAAGAAATTCAGATATCTACACGGAACTTTTAAAAATACTTGGTTATATTCAGCTGGAGTTTTATAATGTAAAAATAACAGTAATAAGTAACCAAGGGAGTTTTTAAAAAGGAAGTTGTACTTCTTATTTTTGTAATCAGTTACCAACAACCCTGTTGTGGACAGTGGAGCACTTTGGGAACCTGATTTACTGAAAGACTTGAGAGTTTCCATTCAACATCAGAAAGAGGAAGCATGTTTTACTATATATACTCCAATTCAGGCTTACCAACCGTACTTGCAAAATAATGAGCAAATCACATTTTAAAGTGGAGAAGGCAGGTTTTACCATCTACAGTTTCTTTTGTTTTATAATTAAGCATTGAATTATTTGTCTTGCAGGGGAGACCATCAAAATTGTGATTGAGGACTATGTGCAGCACCTGAGTGGGTATCACTTCAAGCTCAAGTTTGACCCTGAGCTCCTCTTTAGTCAACGTTTCCAGTACCAGAACCGCATTGCATCTGAGTTCAACACCCTGTACCACTGGCACCCTCTGATGCCTGATAGTTTCCACATTGAGGAGACAGATTACAGCTACAAACAGTTTGTCTTCAACA
This sequence comes from Etroplus canarensis, assembly GCA_015106775.1. Lineage (NCBI taxonomy): Eukaryota > Metazoa > Chordata > Actinopteri > Cichliformes > Cichlidae > Etroplus > Etroplus canarensis. The sequence continues at coordinate 5,332 of VUQH01047745.1, forward strand.
CCTCAGTAGTGACTGAGCATGGCATCAGCAACCTAGTGGAGTCATTCACTAAGCAGATTGCAGGACGGGTAAGAACTGTTAAAGCTTTCATACCAGCTGTTAGATTGAAAACTGCAAGACCACTGTTGTTTTAAGGCTGCAGAACTTACTTTTCATTCACTTTTTTAGGTTGCTGGTGGCCGAAATGTCCCAGGAGCTGTCATGTATGTTGCCATTAAGTCTATAGAGAACAGCAGAAAAATGCGTTACCAGTCCCTTAATGCCTATAGGAAACGATTCTCCATGAAGCCCTACAGCTCTTTTGAAGACTTGACAGGTGAGACAAACTCAACATTACTTAAAGAACTGGTAGGTTTAAAATGTGGCAAAAGAGTTCATTAAAATTGCTGTCTCAGGGATAATTAGTGCTGCATGAACTAATATTTATTACTATAAAGCAAGCTTGAAAACCATGCCTGCTTACTACAGAATACAGCTCATGCAATAGTTTACCTATTATTAAGGAAATGGTTTGGACTCCCCCAGCAGTCCCTAGAGGCTTTGAATGTTAGGTATTTATTTCCGTGACTCTGAGAGCCAGATGTTCATTTCATCTGGAGGTAGTGTAAGCGGTCTGTCATCACACCAGGCAAGAATATAAACAGACAGGCAAGACCTCCTACTTAAGAGCAGAAGATTAAAATTTTTCAAGAGACGAATGTTGATTAAAAACTAACTTTGACTTACTGTGTAAGTAAAGAAAACAAGCTTGTGTATCCCTGTAAAAACATTAACCCATAAGAGCCCATGGTGGCATGCATGTAACGAATACTTTACATTTTTTACATCTGTGTGGGCCTCTTGGTCTGTTGTATATCCCCCATAATTTTCCTGTAAGGAAAAATGGGTCTAGGTTCTTATGGGATAAAAGAATCAAGAATTAAATGGATAAGGAGACTAACTAACTCAAAACAGAGAGCTCATATTTGGGCTAACTGCAAGCTTTGCAGCTGCTGAGGAGCCAGTAGGAAAATCCAGAATGTATCACTGACCAAAACTGCTACTTTGTTTGTTATTCAGGAGAGAAAGAAATGGCTGCAGTGCTGGAGGAGCTATACGGGGACGTTGATGCTGTGGAGCTCTACCCAGGCCTACTGGTGGAGAAACCCAGACCTAATGGTATCTTTGGGGAAACAATGGTGGAGATGGGGGCTCCTTTCTCCCTTAAGGGCTTAATGGGAAATCCCATCTGCTCCCCGGAGTACTGGAAGCCCAGTACCTTTGGAGGCACAGTGGGCTTTGACATCGTTAACACTGCCTCACTACAGAGGCTTGTCTGCAATAATGTGCGGGGTCCCTGTCCTGTGGCATCATTTTATGTGCCCGATATTAAAGAGACTGGGTCTATGATCATCAACTCAAGCACATCACACTCACGTGGCAGTAACATCAACCCCACAGTCTTTTTGAAAGAAAGGACTACTGAGCTCTAACTTTTAAAAAGTTTTGTTTTTTAAAAATATTTTTGTATATGTATTTATTTTTTTTTTTTTAAATGTACTTTTGGCTGTTCGCTTGTATTCTCCCCTAGGGGTCACCACAGCAGATTCATTCACACTGGTAATTATGTGGAATTTTTATGCTGGATGGCAAACAAGCCCCTCTCACCTCCATGGTGAAATGGTACTAGGGATCTTTCACTTGTAAGGCGAATGTGTAAACCACTACACCATGGGGACACAATATGTATTTATTTTAAATTATATTTATTTAGATTTTCTATATTTATTATATATGTGTGTGTGTGTGTGTGTGTGTGTGTGTAATTGCGAGCCTATTTATTGAGTCACTGTATTTTAAGTTATTGTTAGGCTAATAACTTCAGTCACTGTAACATAGTACTTGAAAGTTACTTTACATGCCATTGTATACCCCTACCAAGTAGTCATCTGCACAGTTTCAGAGTATGGTAGTGAATTCCTAATGACTGATTTTTACTGTCTCCAGTGTGTTCCTATTTCAGTATTGTTTCGCTGTTTTCTTTTCAATCTGTGTACTGGTAGGATAATATTAAATGAAAAAAAAAACAGGACCAAATAGCAAGTTGTTGGTAGTTATGTTCTGAATGGCAGTAATAATGAATCAATAAATTATAAAATCAATGGAATATGCTGTCATTTTCATTGTGTGACCTTGGTTGTTGTATAAACTCTGCACTGGCTGTGACCACAGGACAAGACAATTACCTGGCTATAAACCACTTACATATCAGTTCAGATGCTATCACTGGTCAGATGAAGGCACTTGGATAAATCATTTCTTTAAAAATTTTAGACCAAACAATCATGTTTCTTAGTGTATGGCAACAAGAACTAAAATAGCTATTTTTAAGGTATTTTAAAAATACATGAAGACAATTTTGGAATGTCCTGAAAAAGAAAACCATTGGTGTACTGAGTAAAAGGCATTGAACCAAATGAAAACAAAGACAACTGATGACATGAGAAACAGTAAGGAAAATCCAAAACCCCCAAACTACAGTCTGTAACATCTTGAACAACCTCCAAAGAGCAGGGATGGTCTAAGAACAACAGCACAGAATAAGATGCAAACCACTCATCAGTGGTGAGAATCAAAATGCCAGATTGGAATTTGCAAAAAAAAGAAAAAGTACAAAGGTGACCTACAACAGTCCTGGAACAAAGTTTATGGACTGATGAGACACAGATTAACAGTAATGGAAAAGCCAAAGTGTGGGGAAAGAAGGGATCTGTTCGGGATCCTAAACATATAAGCTCATCTGTGAAGCACAGTGGAGGTTGCCTCATAGGTTAGGCTTGCATGGCTGCTTATGGAACAGGCTTAGTCACTTTTAGTGATGATGTAATTCATGACGGTAGTAGCAGAATAAACAGGTCTAAAGAAACAAATTGTCTGCCAAGATACAAACTAATCAAGAAGAACTTAATAATCAAGCAAGCTAATGGTCCAAAACACACTACCACTTTAACAAAGGACTTCAGAAGGGGGAAAAATGGAAAGTTTTGAATTTACCAAATCAATCACTAGATCTTAATCCAGTTCAACATGCATTTCACCTCCTGAAGAGAATTCTGAATGGAGAAACCCCACAAAACAGACAACTAAAAGATGCTGTATGAAAATCATGAAAGCATATGCTGCACAAATTACCATATTTTATCACATCTTAGTAATATAATAGACATGCTGATGTAATAAAGTCTAAGTGAGTGGTTTTTTGTTTTAAATTCATTGCCTTTGTGATTACCGTTCTCTACATGGTCTCATTCTATAGCTGAAGAGATTTTGTTTTTCCACACGTAAGCTAAAACATGTCGAGACTTGTCAAGCTTGAAGAGGAATGCGTGCCATGAGGAGACATTGCAAAAACTCTTGCATCACATAAGTGGTGGTAAAATCGGTCTGTTCAGATCAGGAATTTCTCACCTAAAGCATCCATTTTGCTTTGAAATTATGTATGCCAAATAATTAAGGGATAGAATTTCATTAGTCCATCTATCTGATGCATGATAAGTGTGTCTTTGGTTCATACAAACCTATTCCAAGTGCCAGATTCTGTGCACTGTCTTTCTTTTGATATTAGTTTGAGCTTGGACAACAAAAAAAAAAACCATGATGATGTGTATAAAATGGGAAATGGAGAAACAACTATGTGCTGTGGTGGTGTGCATATGCCTAAAACTTTCCAGTAGTTGACTTACACATGCCAGGAAAAGATTCAGAGGGATAAAAAAAAGGCTTTTTTACTGTATGTGAGGTATGTGGAGTAGAACCCAGTCCAAAAGCGTACAGTAAACTTAGCCACAGTGGTATAGACTGCCAGTATAACAATGGAACAAAAGGTTTTTTTAAGGATATCCAGTCCAAAACAAACTTGGTGGGAGGAATGTTGACGTGACTGGCAGCACAGAGTGGTAAGTCAGGCAAACCAGCAACATGATTTCTAGACACAGACAATAACAAGCTAAAATTTCTCATGCATTCACATATTTCTCAAAAATGATACAGAAACAGGGGATGATTAAAGTTTTTAAAACTTCATAAACAAATAAGGAAATTGCATTAGTCATCAATTGTCACCTCAATTGAATCTCATAAACAGTCCTCCATCACATAATCTTTGTCCTGTACTTCAAAGTAAGAGGATTTCCCGTCAGTGGGACTTGGAGCATCACCATATGAAAATGACCTGATTGTGTGTGCAAATTATTTTTTTCCCACACTGTCAGGGTGAGTTTTATCCTTCCATTGTGTATCAATGTGTGGTATGCTCAGGTCTTGATCTATGAGATCGAGCAGGGGAACGCATCTTCCTTTGTGTGGGTTTAATGAGAATGAGCAGACCGTGGGCCCTGATTTGGGAGAAGATCAGGGAAGTGCTTTCTCTTTGACCGCTTCTGGACCTGTCTGGAATCTGATCCTGCGTGGAGACTGTGAGCGAAACCAGAGTTACGTGACACTCTGCAGGTGGCAGTAACTGGGGTCAACTAGGAGCTGGTGCTGGTCGCCTCAGCACGTGAGGAGCTGGCACTAACCCACAGTCTATCACACTTTTCTCTGATTGCTTGAGCATATTTTCTGAAACTTGGTTTCTTATTAATTTAAAGTAAACTTGTTATAAGAAGTCCACCATCCCTGTAAATTTTCATTTACTGCGTGTAAGTTCCAATTTAAAATTAAATAGCTTTTCAGAGGGCCAAGGCATTTTCAAATTAATGAAAATGTTTAATAAATCAAATACTTGTTGATGAAAAAATATAGTAATAATACCTCTATTCAACCCAAACCACATAAGTTCAAGTTTACAACTTGACAGTGAACTATCTTGAACCAGAAACTGTCATGGTCCTAGGTTTTGTGTTTTCTGTTATCTGTTTCTTGCAAAAATGTATCAAATAATATGGAATGTAATCTGTGAACTGTAAGAGTGTGTGAGAAAATGGGCCTGAGCAACTGAAGAAAAACTGTTATTCATAGTCTACGTGACTGTGGCTGCAACTTTGCCTAACCTGTATCCACCTGTATGCTGAAAGAATTATTTTTTTAAAGCTTATTTCCTTACATCTAATGCTGAGTCTCCCCGATGACGAAGATAAATGTTTGGCTGATGTCAACTGTGACATTTGTTATTGTTATGCTAGTTAAATGATCATGGTTTCACTTGACACTTCACACACACTCATTTTTTTCACACTTTGAACAACACACTGCAAGTTAGGTCAACAGGTCCATGAGATGTTGATCAGGTGAGCTTCGTATTAAAATGTACATTAAGAATAACTTTTTTTAGTTTAATGGAATTGGCCAATTTCTACAATGACCATAACCTGCCTGTTTAAAAGAGCAAGGAGATGATTCAGAGAGTCATTTGCATCTGGGTTATTCACCATGACATTCCTGGGAGATAAGGTAAATGTTGTATTAACAAAAGTAAATCATGGGAATTCACCATATAATTCTAATTTCAAAATATCAGTGTTTGCTTAAAGGCAATCCAGGCTAATCTGCTATTACTACTCTTGATGAGAAAGGGGAATTTGGGAGTTTTTCAAAAACATTATATAAAAAATGCAAAATAAGAGACTGTCTGAAATTTAAAAAAATTGAAAAATACAGAAACAAAGAGAACAAATTCAGCTCTGTTGGTTTTATTCTTGGCTAAGTCTGACCCTCATGCACTGTAGGGATTTTCACTAAAGAGGAAATATGCCTGGTTTCTGACTGTTTTCAGCTGATGTTTACATTACAGGAGTGTCCCTTAGACAGAAACTTCCAACAGTATGTAACAGATCTTTTTAAGGGTACAGGGGTTGAAATTGGCCTTCTCATCCTGTGGCACTACGTATGCCACAGGATGAGAAAACAGCAAAATAAAAACACAGAACAGCTGCTGACCTGCCAGGGATCATACAGACATACGGTCAGATTATATCATCAGTGCATACTCACTAGTTTCATCTACTTACTCATCTATGAGACTCACGTCACTGATATACAAGACCACATAGGGTAATGTTATGCATTACGTCACATACTAAAGATGTCGTGATGATCATTGTTAATGAAGCTTCATTCACAGACATGCACTTAACCTGACATGAGCCACTGTGAAACATGTAACACAAGAATTACAAGTTTTGTCTATGCAGGCCTAGTCATGATTTTCTGAAAGAATACATGCTTAACTACATATTCATATTTTTTAATTGTACATTAAAACATTGCATATTTGCTGACAAGTACATTCAAATGTATGTTAGTCACTGTAGTTTTTTACTTATGTCCATACTGGTCACTGTCCAAGTGCTTGCTCAACAAGGCTGGATTTCTCTTTTTTCTTTCCTTTCTCTTACTCATATGTTATGGATTTATTGCCACCTTACTATATCAATTGCCCTGAGATGACCTTATTTGTGATTCACCATTTGAAATCCCTTCCAAAAATGATTTTAAGTGATGAGAGACCAAATCTGCAGCCATCATCTGCTGTACAACACTGGCTAACTAAAGCCCCATTTTATGCTTTTCAGACACAGAGCTAATATTGGCTATGCTGGTAGAAAACTGACATTATACATAAGAATAAATTTTCTGTATCATCCGTAACATGGCATCAAGTATAACAAAAAAGTGATGTTAACTGTGTCAAAAAGCAGGGCTACTATACCATAGTCTGTATATGTATTAATTAATTAATTTATTTATTCATTGCTTTTTAAACCACCCCAAATGCATACCTCGCTTTATTGCTTTTGTTCTTGTTTTGTTTTTACTAAAAAAAACCATAAGTTATAGAATGAAAATTGTTTTAAAAAAGAACAGATATGACACTGAGATCATAAATTGATTTCAAAAGTGTTTGCTGATCATTTAAGTGAGACATTGTGCCATTTTTTCATCTAGAGTAGCCCATTAGAAAACATGCAGGTTGAATGCACTTTTATAGTGGTTTCCTTTTTCAGAACCAGAGGCTATATCCGTCTTTTATAAACAGTGTAAGATGCTGACACCTACAGACATGAGGGAGACTTGTATGTCTGGCTAGCTCTGACCATCAGTGCCACACTTTCTGGTGATCAGTCAGTCACCCCGATTCTCCATCTCACTCTCTTTGTAGCTACGTGGCCAGGTTTCCAAATCTCAGTGCT
>VUQH01047748.1:7596-23937 GCA_015106775.1 Etroplus canarensis
TAAACACAAAAACATAAAAAAAAAAAAAATTTTTTTTATATATATATATATATATATATATATATATATATATATATGTTTCTGGGCTTAATGAAAAGACTTGCTGTACTGGTTTGGTACTATGCCTGTACACGTATACCCGCTGAAGGATGTGTTTTTATGTGGGAAGGGGTGTTTCACTGTAAGCACATACCTTTAATATGTCTTATATTACTTGAATGTAGGAATTTTAACATGAGAATAATATTGCTGTATATGGAAAAATTAATATGTATGTTACCACGAGCTTTCTGTAAGTTATGGGTGGACTTTTTTTACTCTTCTTCTCTTTTACATTTGATTCTAAATAAATGTGCTGTAGACTCATGAGAATTCATGGCTGATGTCGTCCACTTTGATTCTCCTTGCATTCCAGCTTGTTACAGACTTAATCAAACTTACAGGAATTCCAGAAGTAGTCAAGGCCACCACAGGGTTGGTTTCCAGGTACCGGGGTTTTGTTGACCCGTGGTAGCTTACTGCCACCTAGTGATCAGGTGTTTTCAATGCAGCCAACTTGCAGGAAAAAAAGGCGAGGAGACGTTCGTGGCAGAGCGCTCGTCTTTTTATGACCTGTCCTCGTCCTCTGTCCCCAGCAGTACCTCAGTGTTTGCGGCACGGTGCAGGCTGTGAACAGATACCAAACAAGAAAACAGAAATCAGAAAGCTGCACCGGGAGACAAACATGCTCAACTTGTTCGGAGATTTGCCTCTATGCAAACAGCCCTAAGCACAACGCAGCCTCAAAGTTGTAGGCCATTTTAAAAACATAAAGACCCAACCCAGATGACAAATTAAAAAAGCACAACATTAAAGAAGAGCGCGGTCAACTAATATTGTATAATCCTACAGCAGATTTATCTGCGAAAGCCACATTCCTCTTCGTCTAATCGAAAGTGGTAGTGCAGGCAGCTCCATACTGGAATAAAAATGACCAAATGAATTTTGGAATAAATGCCTGCTGTCCTGAAATGTATCCGCGGCTCTGCGATTGTTTCCACTCTTCATGCCAGAGTCGATCGCTTTTCTCAAGCCAACATTTATTGTATTGTTTCCACCTGAGCGCCAGCAAAAAGCATTTTTTTTCTCCCTTTCTTTCTTTCTTTCTTTCTTTTGCAGGCATCCAAAGGGCTGGTCTATTGTGGGGGATCATGTGAGGCAGTTGCCTTTATATGATCCAAGTGAGCGGCAAAATGTGTTTCAGACACCGGGTGAGCCTCGGATGGTTCGAGGGGGCTCTGTCGAAACGAGACAAGCACTTGTTTGATAAAGAAAGCGCGTTTCTGATACAAAATAGGTGGACTTTGTGCGTTGCACTCTCAGTGTCAGCGCATATTTCCAGCAGTTTCTCCCGCCCTCTTTTCCAAAAAAGCCCGGCTCGGCATCCTTGCGCAGCAGAAGTACCGTAACAGCAAAGACCCACGGGGTTGTACGGGATCCGTGTAAAAGTACCAGCGCAGTCGGTGGGCATGTCAGGCATTGTGAGGGTATTTTGTTTACTTAGGGAATGGGAATAAAATAACTCGAGGTCATCTTCAATAACACAATCGAAAGGCTACTTTAGTATACAATGGGTTGCTTTTTTGTGACAAAAAAACAACACTCCACTTATCGAAACTGGGTCGATTATACGTGCAATTTATTCCAGCTCAACCATTAACTAAGTGTTGATTCCGCTGGGGATTAAAAAAAGGGCCTTTTTGGCGTCTGGAGAGGATAACCCTCCCTGTTTATAGGAACGTGGCAAACATTTGGGCTTTTTCCCTTTTCTTCTGTGCGTGTCATATATGTGAGCCTTGACTCTGGTGGTGTGACATTTTATTGTGTGTGTGAAGATGGAAGTCAGCGTGATGTAGCCAGGCTCAGAGGCATATAGGCGGCAGAACATGCGCAGTGGCCGCTTGTGCCATATTGGAATGAGGTCGTGAACGAAAAGTGCGTCAAGCTAACGACACGCCGCCGGAGCCACGCCGGAAGTTGTGCGAGTTAATCCTCGTCGCGAGAAGAGCGCGACGGAGCTCGCGGCTGCGGGCGGTGTTTTGTTTTGAAAGGTCCGACCGGGGTCTGGGCTTTTTATTCGCGCTACGCTAACGTTGCTGCGAGCGAGCAGGCGGAGAGGAACGGCATCTAAAAACCGACTTGGAAAAACTACTTAGCGGTAAGAGGCCAATTTTGCGACTAAATATTCACGTACTCTGTGGTGTTGCGTACAAACTCCTAGCGGTATTTTGTATTGTGGTGGCGCATTCGCCTTTTTTCCCGTCTCTCAAAAAGATGAGTCGGGTTCGGTCGAGTGTAAGCGCCCTTATTGCTCGTCAAGCCTGCTCTTATTGCTCAAGCCGTGACGTTCGGTAACTTGACTCGGACACGGGCGGTTTTCACCATGTGTCCGAAGAGTCCCATACGACCGTTACACGTCCCGGCCTCGCGTTTTTTATTTATCAGACGTTAAATGAATAAATTTCCCGGGCGGTGTGCGCTGTGTTCCGCTCAGTGTGAAAGTTAGACCGTCGGCGCTGTAGTCTCTCTCTCTCTCTCTCTCTCTCTCTCTCTCTCTCTCTCTCTCTCTGCAAAGCCATTGCGTTGACGGCCCATCTCCGTTTGTGAATGCGGCGGTTAGTCCGAGCGAGGGTGCAGCCGTAAGCTAGTTACAGTTCGGGGATTGTGTGGAAACGTCCAGCGATCTGCCCCCTCGATAACTCCGTGTATTTGCAACGTTGAAGTCTTGCATAATGAAGGTTGCACGACCTCATCCGATTTGCGTTGCTACCGCCGAGCAGGCTGCATAAACTCCCCACCGTTCCTTTTATCCAGCTTTTTGAGGCGGATGAACGGGATGATGCTCATCATATCCACATTTTCCTGGCATATCCAGCGTCGGCTTTAATGCAACCTATTATTCGCCTGCCTCTTAACTTCCCTATTGTGCAACTTGAGCGATCCGCTGGCTGGCAGCGCTGCTCGGGTTGACGTGCCGCTGTGCAACGAGCAGCATTTACTGCAACTAAATGGAGCAACTGAGTGACATAGCTGCTTTTTAAACGTATTATCCTGAGGAAGTAGGTCTTTTTCAGTTTTTAGCCTTCTTTTTTTGGAGTATGAAGTTGTAGCAGGTTCGACAGAGATGATGGAAAGGAGTAGGGAGCAGGCCAACTCTTATTTGTTGGGCTTTTGTTTCCAATCGTTGCATTCATATTAAAGATGTCAGGGTGTCTGAAGTTATTTAGATTACCTTGGAAGGTGTAAGGTAACGAGATGTTTTTAGAAACTGAAGAATGCTGCTGTTCAGAATCCTGAAATAACATTTAAAGATACACATCAGGAGTGACATAGAGCTTCGAGCCTGATTCAGCTTTAAGTACTGGCCTTTCAAAGGGGATTTTCACCTAAACCAAAAATAAACAAGAAATTCTCACTTACTTGTGGTGCTGTTTTTTTTTTTTACCCAAAAACCACATGGCTTTTGTGTTCACCATATTACAATGTCATCATGATACTTCCCTTCACGGTATATTAATGCGATTTTAAACATTTGGTGATATTTTCAGCGTTGAAGTGATATATATTGCAGTTTGTCACCTTGTTCAACTATAAATCAAGTTCCCAAAGGTGCACTTGGTCAATTTCTGTTTTATTTTAAATAGATAAAGTTCCCTCTTCTTCTCATTTCAGTCATTTCTTCAGTCTTTTTTCTTGTTCACGAACTGAGGAATTTGAAAATAGATGTAAATTATGTAGTTGAATTGAAAAAACAATGTTATTCTAGTACTAAAAGTTAAATATGTACTTGGTGTATATCTAATAAGATAGCCATATTTGCTATCTCTGTATACAATATGCTGTCTCGATACAGTATTGCAGAATATCATGATACTATGCTGTATTGATTTTTTCCACCAAGAGGTATCAGGCAGAAATTTCTGCCACTACACTAGTATAAAAAAGAAGAGCGTAATTTTCATGTGGTGTGAAAAAAACAAACAAAAACCCATTTGAAACAGTCTGCAGCAACACCTCTTGACAATTAACATAACCACAGATTTGACTGTGCACAGTTTACTTTGGAACTGCTGTTTTACCAAGTAAAATCTTAACAAACACAGCTCACAGCAGTTTCTGTGGATTATTTAGAGTATGGTGGACACAGTTTCTGGGAAGCTGTGTTGCTGCAGAATGTTTTTAAATGGAACATTTCAGTGCTGTGAACACCATCAACAAAACTCCAATTATGTTCCCTTTGGCTTGTGGTGAAGGCAGATTAGGAAACGCAGAACTTGGAGCCACAAAACCAAAACTATGATTTGATACTACTACAGGTGCAAATTCATATCAAATAATAAAATGGAGGATCAAATAAGTTTTAGGATTGTTTCTCTAGTCAGAGTGTGCACTCTGACTAGAGAAACAAATTTTTTAATCTTATCCACTTGTGATCAGCAGATGCTGTTTAATAATGTTTGGGGAAGTGACTAATTTAATTTAACTGAAAGCAGATTTTGTTTTCTAGAAGAGCCATGCTGTGTGTAAAGACTTATTTTGTCAGATTGCATTTCCCACCCTGAGACGTCAGAGGCTTAGAAAGGCACTATTAAGAAAGCTTGATGCCATGCTCAATGCCGATGAGAATATGATTCAGTGAGTGCTTGTAAAAGAGGATGTCGTGGGGATGTCAGTTGTCTGTGAGTGCTTGTTTGTGTGTGTATGTGTGTACGTTGGCGTGGGTGTGTGCATATTTGGCCCTTTCTCTTTCAGGTTCAGTCAGAGTCTCGGTGTAGAAAGAGTCAGGCAGACTGCTGCTAACTGTGGTCCACACAGACCACTTACTGTATGTGAAACAGGGGAAGTTGCTTTTCTTCCTGTCTGCTGAGGCTGTACTGTTGTACACAGCAAAGTGCTGCAGAAAGCGACACCTCATGGAGTCCGATAAGTCACAGTGAAATAATGAAATCGTTCTTTAGAAATGTAGCTTTGTTTAAGTCAGGATAGTATTTAGAAACGACATTCAAATGCAGACATATTCTTATTCATTTGTGAATGCATGATTCAGTTTCATGTTTTTTGATTTGCATCAAATACATTCATGTAGGCTCATAATAGAATAGGAATGCTGTGAATTTAGATGTCTCTGCCTTGCTTGAGGGGTTATTTTTATGTGTTTTTTTATGTAGCTGCCATTTCTAGCAGACAAGATGGAAAGATAGAAAAATCAATATCGAAACCTTACAAATCCCAGCAACATTATGGGGTAAAGGGAACAAGTTGTTTCAAGAAAGTAAGAATGAAGGTATCCAACGAATACTGAGTATGTGGGGTTAGAATAGAATAAAAAGCAGTAGTTCTCAAACTGAGGTCTGAGGACTCAAGTGATTTGTGAGTCATAGCCATTAGTCTGCAGAATATTTTAACTACTTGTGAGGAGACACCAAGATACATCATGTGTCTTCAGGTGCTAGCGAACAAAACCAGGAAGCCAGTCAAGATGACTTAGTGAAAAGTTTTAATTCTGTCAGGTTGAGTCTAACTTCAGTTTAAACAAGAGCAATATGGGGCTTAACGAGCATCAAATTTCTGTTTTTCCTAAAGTAAAATACTGTACTGTACTGTGTGCCTTTTTATTTATTGAAACTGAAACAAAGCCAACTTTCTGTGAGGTAACAACAGCAGGTCTATGTTCTTTAGTCCAATCAATATCATAAGAAGCACAAATGTCGTAATGAAAATATGAAGGTTTTTTTTTTTTGCTTACTGTAACATTAGATCATTATAAGTTCAGGAATTATTCAGAAAAAATAAAAATCTGGTTTGAAACTAATCTGGATCAAATGCTGCTTTGCTAAATTCATTAAACTCTCCTGAATCCACAGTGGCCCTGCAATGAGTCTCTCTCCTTATTAGTCACTTTCCCATAGCTCCATTTGTGTACGCACCTCAATTTTGTGTAATTTGAATCTCAGGATCCAGAGCAATACCTAGATTCAGATCAGCTTGGGAATTTTTTTTAGAATGTCAAGCTCGTGTCTGCAAATATTTATTATTTCTTTGTGGCATGCATTTGTTGAGATATGATGCATAATACCAAATTTTGCTCTATCTCATAGTGGTAAAGAATCCTGGACACAGATCCAGATCCGGATCCGGATTGTCTCCAGAAGTTAACCACTTCTAAGTTGGGCTAAGTCCCTCAAATGGTAAATGTTTGTGCCAATCCATTGGTAACTTTTTGTGTAATTCTCCTAACAAATAGATTGGAAAAAAAAACCTAACCAGTTTAAAATTACATAAACGGTATAACACATAGTAATTACATTTGAAAAGTAAGTAGATTGAAAAATTTTAGAATACACATAGTTCCATTGGCATCTAAGAGTACAAATGATTGTAAGCATTTGCATAATCATGGTTAGGATTATGAGGGAGCCTTTTAAAAGAGGTCGCTGGCACCAAAAAACTTAAGAACGTCTGATATAGGCAGAACCATCAAAATGCAACCAGAAATCCTTGATGTTGGATTTAGATAGTAGTAGAACAAAGTTATCAGAGCAATATACACAGCTTACATAGAGGAAAAATGAAACAAGGGAGAGAATTTGAACTGTAAAAGATTTTTCATATATGTACAATAAAACCAGAGAGATCCAAGAAGAGCAATGAAATGATTATCTGACTGAAGTGTATAAAAGGCAGCAAGAAGACTATTTCCAAGTTTTAATAGGCTCTACAGAAGCAGAAAGGGAATAATACCTGATATGATAAGTAAAATGGGGAAAAAACCACCAGACATCAGTAGTAGAAATGTGGAGTAATAAGTGTAGAAAACTTAGTTGGAAACACTTGATTTCTTTCATGGTTAAAAATGTGTTTAGCACTCTGCAAGGTCTTTGAATGTGCAATTCCTGTTGATGCCCAGGTTCTGTGTCCCTGTGTAATAAGGGAGAATGTAGTTATTAAAATAGACTAGCATTTGGTGTAAAATCTTGTTAATTGCTAGTAACAAATCGGTTACAAAGAAATGGTAAAAAACTGAGCATGCAATCCTTAAGCAGTGAATGGAGATAGTAGAAGAAGCCTTTGTGATAGAAAGGATGCTCTAGAGATGCAACCTTCTTGAGAAAAATGGACTGTCTCCATTAAGAGGATGCTACTTTCATGTGATTCCATTATGGACATTAATGGACACGGTGCATTATTATTGTTTGAGTTAGTGTGACTCTTACTGGGTTCTGTGTTTCTTTTATCTATTTTGTCAAAATGTTAAAATTTGTAAGGTATGAAATAAAAAAGAGGAATCTGTTTTGAAGAAGGCGTCCAAGACTGTAGTCTTGTCAGATTACAAAAAAAAAAATCCATCCATGAATACATTAATGATCTAAGTTTATCATCAGCAGTTAGAATATAGCTTTCCTATGACCAATGCCCCCCCCCGGACAATGAGGTTCTCTGGTGTGTGTTTGCATTTGTGTCAGTGGGTGGGGGAAAAAGACAGAGAAAGTCTGGGGTAAGGTCGCGGGTGAAAGGCAGCACTGGTCCTGGTGGAGCACGGGGGTCGAAGTGGCAGTCCAGCGGTCGGGAGGGGGTAGCTTCTGATGGCGGCCTTGGTTTTAATAGAGATGTCAGATGTGACAAAGACTGGCCTGACAGGGCGCCTGAATGGAGCTGCAGTGGCATAGAAGCTCTCCTCAGCATCCTATACAGCGTGTTCTCCACTGTCGTCACGCCCAGCGCTCCCTTCTTTCTCATTCATGCCACTTCTCTTGTTGTATTAACTTATTTCATCTGGTTCCCACAATGCTTTAGGTTAGCATCATGTGTCAGAGCTTGATGTGTGTATGCACATTTGTGTGTTTGAATCCTCACATAGGGGCAGGAAAAGGCATATTATTAAGGTTTTAAAAAGATGAGCCTAAATGAGTTTCACAAGTAGAGGTAAGGCTGGATGAGATTATCATACTTCCATATATTTTCCAGCTATCGTACCATCTGGTGCGTTACTTAGGTGGTAAGTCTAGGACCAGAAAGAAGCACTTTGAATATTAATGTTGTATCTTCTCTAAAGACACTGGCATTTCTATTATCAAGAGGCAGCAGTCCTTGATATTAGAATGGCTCAAGGAATCAAACTAATGCAAATTCATTTTTTGTTTTGAAGCAATTTGCAAATTAATGCTGTTGAATTTTCTTTGTCTTATGTCTGCTGTTTGACCCACTGGTGGAGGTTGCTCTGCCTGTTAGTATGATGCTTTTAATTCTATGTGACTGCTGGCATACATATTGTTTACTGATACGGATAGCTATATATATCATAATAATATATAATGTTAAAATGTTGGCGTAGCCAGAGAAGTGGTTTGCCAGAGATGACTGCGAGGAGCTAGGCAATCGCAGTGTTTTCATTTTTGTGTTTCATTCTCTCTTGCCAGAGTTTTGGAATCCTAGTTGGCCGTGAGGGGGCACCAGCATGAGTCAAGAGGCACTGGTGTCAGGTAAGAACCACTTCATGATGAAATGTGTGAAATCAGTAAGTTTAGAGATGTTTCATTTGTGAAATTCTAGACCATTGCTAATGTTCCTCATAACAATTTGGCCAAGAGCTGATGCTGATACCAATATTTTATTGAAAAAAAGAACTTCAGCACTTCATTACACTATCTATGAACATTTAGCCTTTCTAAAATAGACACAGCAGCTAAGCATCAGTCCCTGCCATCAGTTAATATTATTTGATCTTACGATAGGTGGATATCAGCCAACAGGGCTGACACCAGCTTCTAGCAATCTGTAGTCAATATATCAGTGCGTCCCTGGGTAAGTCAAGATACTGGAAAGCTGGTTGAGAAAGAGAAATATGATGATTGTGATGTGTGTGTGTGTTCCAGATGGAGACTCTGCTCAGGATGTGCCTGACTTTAACTGGGATGATTACCTGGAGGAGACAGGAACCGTGGCTGTGCCCCATCACAGCTTTAAACATGTGGGTGCCGACAACCTTGACAGCTTACACGCATCTCTGGATAAGCTTGTGCTAGCTATTTATAATCAATTAATAAGCTTCTGTGTAAAGTACTTAATAAGTTCAGAGAGACTGAAGATGTCAAACTGTGTATTAAAACTTAAATTGAGGTTTTAACCTTGTTTATGTATTCATATGCTGTTTTTTATATGCTAGAAGGCATATAATTAGGAAAACAAGCCATCAACACAACGTCTGAGCATTTCTGCTTTGGAACTGAAGTGTAGTAACAACACAGTCTAAACCTGAGTCAGCCAACATGATTGTCATCTGTAATAAACCTCAGAAACAGTAACAACACATTGTGTACTCTTCAAAAACATGTTGTCTATTTGCACTTGCACGGTTAGGGAGTAGGAGATTAAATGTAATTGATATTATGTAATCAGGTTATAAAAACAAGTGAATATCAGCCAGATAACATTTAAAAAGTTGGCAGCTACATTGTCAATGATTATTTGATTACATGAGGATGATAATGATTTTAAACTATTTTCATGCTAATTAATGCTATTAATTCATGAAAAAATGAGTCTGACACATTTTTAGTCTGTAAATCAGCACTGTTTTTCAGAAAATGTTTTGATTTGACCAGCTGTAATATGCAAAATGCATTGGAAATGTTTAAGGAGGAAAAATTGTCCATTAAATTTTGTGATCTCTTTGACTTGTGGTCAAAGAGATTTGACCACATGTTCCTGGCAGTCCAATGCAATACATTACTAAATGTTTTCATGTAATTTGTGCTCATAATTAAGAAGTGTTATCCAATCCTGTGCACGCCAAATATGTCCTAAGTTGCCCTTGCAAAAAAACCCAAAACAAAACAGAAGAGTCTCTCTGTCAGATGTTTTTGCATTGTATTTAGCCTGAAAGCTGATGGGTAGATTTATTTGGGATGAAGACAAATAGAATAAAAGTCTTGTATTTTGTTATGTGGATTTGTTAGATTATTATCTTTGTGTAACCAAGTGTAGAACACAAAATTAAAATTCAAGTTTTTTCCACCGAGTTTATGACTCTCTGGTTTTTTGTCCCTGTCTCAGGTGGACCAGGGTCTACAGACGGGGCTGACTCCAGGCATGAAGCTGGAGGTATGTGTGCGCTCCGAGGCTGACAATCCTTACTGGGTGGCAAACATCATCACCACATGTGGACAGCTGTTGCTTCTGCGCTATGAGGGATACCAGGATGACCGTCGTGCCGACTTCTGGTGTGACATAATGACGGCAGACCTCCACCCTTTGGGCTGGAGCCAGCAGCATGGCAAGACAATGAGGCCCCCTGAGGGTAAGGCACTGCTGGGTTTGGCATGGTGTTTTTAAATTGTGGGAGGCGTAGTTAGAGCTGTTTGAGGTTATAAATCACAATTGATGTAGAGGAATTTAACCCAGAAGGAAAAAAAAGCACTCAATTAACCTTTCTGTCTTGTAAATTGAAGGGGTTCTGCTGTGGAGAAGATGCAGTTTTTTGTACTGTCTTCATGCCAAAATGTAATTTAATGTTGGAACTCAGCTAGGTAATTGCACTTTTGTTCAGCAGTTAGGGTTGGGTAATGAATATTTCTGTTCTCCTGATATGCTGCTGGCACACTTGCTCACAGGTGAAGCACTTGGGTTTCCCTTCTGACATTGTAGTTTCATGAAAAATAGATTTCCCTGAAAATGAGTAAGTAGAGAACTGATGCAAATTTATTCTTGTGCAGTTTTTAAATGAATGGGGACTTATTTTCCACCTTAATCCATGTATGTGTTGAAACAAAAAATATTACAAAATAACTTGATTTGCTGTCTCATGATGTATTAGATGATGCAGATGAAAGTTTTTCATTGCTTGAAAGTCTAGTGAGACAACATAATCCCATGTGTTTGGTATATAATCCCTATAGTTTTTACTATTTTATCGTTAATGCAGTGGGCATGTGCGTGATCCTAAGAACTGCCTGCTTGTTTGGTTAATAAACACTGTATATGAATTGTCCACCTCAGGTGTTCGTGAGAAGCATCAGGACTGGGAGGCTTTGTTGGAAAAGGCCTTGGCTGAGGAGTGCAGTGCACCTGCCAACCTGCTGGAATTGGTAAGGCAGGGGAACGAAGCAGCTGTCCATCTTAAAGGCTACTCACACCCAGGGTGGGGTGTTAGCTTTGGGCATTCTCAAGAGTCTGTCTGGGCCAATAACAATCTCCTCTATCAGTTCACAATCATAGTATACAATGGAAGTGAATACACCCCTGCCCCTGATTACTTAAACATCAAATAATTCAAAGTTAGATCCTGTCACAGTAATTGAGTTATCTTTAAAACTGTAATAGTGAGGTGTTAGACCTTATTCAAAATTTTAAAGTAATAGATTAGAGTTGCTGCTTTAAAATTCAGGCACTGTAATTCAAAATAACAAAATTCAGTGTACCTTCCATGACCAGAATTCAAATCTTTTATTTTTTCAATACATTATATTGTAACCTTTGTTTCTGGTGACAAACTCAGTCCCCCTCTACAGTAGCAGTGTTTCTAGAGAGATGCCATTCTTCTCAGCTGCTCTTTGTTAGGGGAGTTTTCCCTCTACCTTTGTCTTTAAAATAAAAGTTCAATTCAGGCCAAATATTTGTCCTAGTCATAGTTTTCACATTTTTTCTTCATCAACTCTTTGTGTGACTTTTCTTGGTTTTTGGCAGTTTGCTTTTGATTGATATCTTGCTGTACTATATAGTCATGTGAAAAAGAAAGTTTTCACGGGATTCTAGACTGTCTTTTGAAAAATTAAGTGCACTCTTACTGTACTGTGTATTACCCACATTGCCACAAATTTCTCAGGAGTGGACATCCCAGCAAATTTATCCCAAGGTCAGACCATGCAATGCTCAGAGAAATTGCTGTCTTTACAAGCTTCAGTGAGCATGTTAAATGTTTCCAGTTCATGACAGTACAAGTAGAAAAATTCTGAACAAGTATAGCATGTTTGGAAGGGTTGTCAAGAGAGAGTCTCTTTTCTCGAAAAAGAGTATGATAGCATGGCTTAGATTTGGAAAGGTGCATCTGAACAAACCACAAGACTTTTGGAACAGTGTCGTTTAGACAGACAAGACTGAAGTAGAGAGGTGTGCAGCCATAATGCACAGTGCCACGTTTGGCGAAATCCAAACACAACATATCAACCCAAAAACCTCTTAGCAGCTGTTAAGCATGGTGTTGAGGGGGTGATAATTTTCACTTGCGTTGCTGCCACATTAGTTAGGTGCCTAATCAGTCCACCATGAACTCCTCTGTATACCAAAATATTCTAAAGTCAAATGTGAGGCCATCTGTCTGACAGCTCAAGGTTGGCTGAACTTGGGTCATACAACAGGACAATGATCTCAAGTGTGCCAGCAAATCTACAACAGAATGCCTAAAAAATAGGTGAAGGTGTTGCAATGTCCCAGTCAAAGTCCAGACCTCAGCCTGATGAATTGGTGTAGTGCAGCTTTAAGAGAGCTGTCCGTAAGCGAATGCCTGCAAACCTCATTGAATTGAAGCAGTGTAGTAAAGAAGCTCGGGCCAAAATTTCTTCACAAAGTCAGAGTCTGATAAAGTCAGAGAGAAAACATTATTTCAAGTTACTGAAGTTAAAGGTGGTTCTGCAAGCTATTGAATCATGAGGTGTTCTTAGCTTTTCACAGGACTGCATAGAGTCCTTTACTGTACCTGTTCTGCATGGCTTCTGAAGCCTTGGAGCCACTTATCAGCCAGTATTTTGGTATATCCACAGGCATCCATCTATAAATGTCATCTCCTCAACAGATTTGCCTCACACAGCCCCATATCACTCTCTCACCTCCCTTTCTTCACTGTTGGAACTTTGCATTCACTATGGTAGTCTTGGCCAGGTTCACACCAAACATGTTGGAACCCATCTGAACAAATTTATCTTGATCTCATCTGATCAAAGAATGTGCTTCAGTTATTAATCAGGCTTTTTTCTTATAGTTTAGCAAAGTTTAATCTTGTAATTTTGTGCCAAAGAAAAAGCGAGGGATTTCTTTTTTGGCTGCTGTCCATGAAGCCTGACATTAGCTACACAATGTCCTTCACACTGCCTGAGCTGTCGCAGAACTCTGATTTCCATTGATAACCCCCACGCCAAGTCTTTTTATTTTTTTTGTTCTTTTTGTACAAGTGGTACTTGGATTATTATGTACTTCCTGATTACTGGTGTAACAGTGTTTCCACTGATTTTTAGATGGACTGCCTGGATTCTTTTCCATCTTTGTGAAGTCTCACTATCAGATTGCTGTATTTGATTTCTACATTGGGGCCTGTATTCTCAGTATATTCTTTTTAAAAAGTTTTGTTTGGCCTCTTTATGAGAGGAAATTTATAAAGATATTGCACAGGAATGTACTCACCACTGTTTGCCACTTAATTGTTTTTATTTTCCAAGAACCACAATAAAAATGTCCATTAGAATACAGCTAAACTTGTAGTGAATTTTATGTAGTGAAGTCTGGAGTATGCAAAACACAATGTTCTGAGCTTTTGTTTACACCATGAAGGCTGTGCTGCTGGGAGCAAACGCACTGTAGGAACTGCCTGTGAAATTCATCAGAGCCATTAGTTAGCTTTCAGTTGCTGTACTTCAGTTCTGCCACTTAGTCATGCAGTGCATTCTCTCCAGTACAAATTCCTCTCCATGCCTAGGCGTGTGTTCATTTGCGTGTGTTTAAGTGTGTTGTATGCTACTCATTTACCACTGTTCACCTTCTTCCAGCCCCAGCGTGGTAGAGACCCAGTGGAGCTTCTGTGTGCAGGCTGCTATGTGGAGCTCCAGGATAGTGTTGACCCGGGGCTGGCCTGGGCCGCTGAGGTGGAGGAGAATGTCGGAGGAAGGCTGAAGCTGCGGCTTGTAGGCACAGAGGGTCTCCCAGACACACCCGCAACCCTCTGGCTCTTTTATCTCCACCCACGCCTACACCCACCCGGTTGGGCCAAAGAGCATGGCTACACCCTTAGGCCTCCTTCAGGTCAGTGGCACTGACACGGGTTAGATTTTATATCTAAAAGAAATGGAAGTTCCTTTCTTTTAGAGTTCTAGTATGCTGCCAGTGCATGCATGAGTAATAGTTTTGAAGGAAGGATGTGAAAAATTCACATGGATGCATGTTTAATTATCTAGTGTAACTCTATTAGTAATCCACCAATAAAACTTATACTTCATTGCCAGTCATAATGAGAAAAATAACTATCACATTACGTAAGTTTTCCAGTGCTTCCCACTAGACCTTGAAATTAATTTTCCACACAGGATTTGATAGATCACTGCTAATACTTTTGAAGTGGATACAGTTTGTTAGCACTGGAGATTGTAGCTTTCTCCTTACACAGCTCATCTACCTTCTGGTACCACCAAAACTACCTTACTGAGATTTAATACCACACCTTTATCACTCAAATATAGAGGAGGTATGGTGAAAAGAGTAAAACAGATTTGAAAGAAATTGGTAAAAGGAAAGGTAATATAAGACTTTTTGTGACTTTTATTTTTTAATAAAAGAACATGGAATATGTAAGGTAGTTTTTAATAAAAGAAGGGCAACAATTTAAGTTCAGCCTTTTTAATTCTGTACACTGTCTTGTTTAAAATGCTGTCTGGAATCCAATAAGCTCTGATAAGAAGTTTGTTTGTGGTTGCAGAATTGTGAAGAGCAACATTGATTTTTTTTCTTGTTTAATTAACTGGGGGCAACTTTTTGAAGGTCTAGACCAGAGAATAAGCTGATACATGCTGTGTTTTGCAAACACTGGCATATACTCTAGGTTTACTTATTCAAATAAGAAAGCATGTTCCTGGTGATCAAACAGTACTCCATTCCTCAGCAGCTGATTTGTATGTGTTTCAGACCTGTTAGCTCTGCGAACTGAGGAAGAGTGGGAGGAGGTGACACAGAGGATCAGTGACCTGCCTCAGGATGACGCTCTAACTGCAGAGTTAACTAAGGTATGGTCAACAGTGCTCTATATTTGTTCTTCCTGACCAAAGCATTTCTCTGTTTATTCACTAGTTTTTCACTAGATTTGATATTTATGCTCGACAGAAAGAATTTGGAGGCATTCTCCTCCAAACTGGGAGCTGAAACATTTATAAGTCTGACGTTTTTGAAAATAGTTCTTCATACATGTGTGTTTGTCTCAGGATCAGCCTGCCATTGCTGCTCATTGTTTCAAAGAAGGGATGAAACTGGAGGCTGTTGACCCTGCTGCTCCTCTTTCCATCAGGCCTGCCACTATCACCAGGGTAACAGAATTTCCAATTAAATCTGTTTCTTCAATGCTGCAGAATTCTTTTTCCTGTCTACTGTAATTTTCTTTAGTTGTTATAGAAAAGCACTTTTTTTTTGTTGTTGTTGGTAGTGATGAACGCAATCAGTAATCCATAACTAACTCTATTTGACAGTGCAAACATCATGGCACACACAGTCACTTTCTGTAGCTGTGGTACACCACTACTTTTGTCTGTGTTCAATGTTGTATAAATTTCTTCAGATGCAACCAAAGAATTTGTAAGTGAAACGCATCAGCAGCTACTGAATGCAGTAAAATATATGATTTATTATAATGGCCTATTGTCAGTCCTCGAGTCAAGTTAATGTAGTTAATAATAAGTCAGTCAATTAAATAAATAATTTCAAAGGAAGGTGAGTTGTGATTCAGTCCAGATAAGTGGGGAGGGTTGTGTCAGGAAGGGCATTCGGTGTAAAATCTTTGCCAAATCAAATATGCAGATTCACAATACGACTTCTGAACCGGATTGGTCGCAGCCCTGGTTAACAACAACCGCCTCCGGTGGCGTTAGCCAACAGGGTGCCGGTGGAAACTATGCTACTGTTAGTCAAAGACAAAGGAGGAGAAGAGGGGCAAAACGTGTTAGGAGGCAGAGAGAGAGAAGGAAAAGTAAGAGGGATGGAGGTGAGAGTAGGGACTTTAAATGTAGGGACTGTGACTGGTAAAGGGAGAGAGCTGGCTGATATGATGGAGAGAAGGAAGGTAGATATATTGTGCGTGCAAGAAACCAGGTGGAGGGGAAGCAAGGCCAGGAACATCGGAGGTGGATTCAAACTGTTCTACTATGGTGTAGATGGGAAGAGAAAAGGAGTAGGGGTAATCTTGAAGGAAGAGTATGTGTAGAGTGTTCTGGATGTGAAGAGAGTGTCAGACAGAATGATGACTTTGAAGCTGGAAACTGAAGGTGTGATGCTGAATGTTGTTAGTGCATATGCCCCACGAGTTGGATGCCAGTTAGAAAAGAGAGAGAAATTCTG
>VUQH01047751.1:0-13443 GCA_015106775.1 Etroplus canarensis
GTGCTGCAGAAATTCTTTTGTAACCTTGGCCAGATCTGTGCCTTACCACAATTCTGTCTCTGAGCTCCTTGGGCAGTTCCTTCCACCTCATGATTCTCATTTGCTCTGACATGCACTGTGAGCTGTAAGGTCTTATATAGACAGGTGTGTGCCTTTCCTAATCAAGTCCAATCACTTTAATTAAACACAGCTGGACTCCAATGAAGGAGCAGAACCATCTCAAGGAGGATCAGAAGAAATGGACAGTATGTGAGTTAGATATGAGTGTCACAGCAAAGGGTCTGAATACTTATGACCATGTGATATTTCAGTTTTTCTTTTTTAATAAATTTGCAAAAATTTCTACATTTCTGGGTTTTTTTCTGTTAAGATGGGGTGCTGAGTGCACATTAATGAGAAATAAAATGAACTTTTTTGATGTTGGCAAATGGCTGCAATGACACAAAGAGTGAAAAATTTAAAGGGGTCTGAATACTTTCCGTACCCACTCTTAAGTGTTCTCTGTTAGTACTGCTGTCGTGGAGCTAAAGTAACATGGGGGACTTGTTTCTGGTAGATTCACCACCCCAAACCCTGAACCCAGCAGCGGAGCTCCTACATTCATGGACCAAACTGCTTCTCCCTCCGTGAGCCACCCCAACAACTTCAGCGTCTACCCTACTATGTACGTACCTGCTTTACTGCACTTGCACATGATCAAACCTCAATACTTGAAAAGGCAACATTTACTCAAATTACTTTTAATTTTGATTTTAGAATGATGGTGCACTTGTGAACTATGGCAAATATTGCATCTTCATAAATCAAAGTTCCCAGTTTTTCTCTTAGTGCTGTACATGTGAACAAACACTGACACTCAGCATGGTATTTGTAAAAACAAAAATGACTTCTTAAAGCTTGCGCTGCTTTCTTGGAGAACAAATTAGTCAGCAGCTGTGAGCCACAGTCATGCTTTGTCCAGATGCTTCCTGTGCAGGTTACATAATTACAGTACCAGTCAAAGTTTGGACATGTTCCCATTTAAGTAATTTTTAATTGTTAGTTTCTACAGTGTAGAACAAACTGAATGGATCAAAGCTATGAAAGAACACATTTGGTCCCCTTTTGCTTTGATAAATCAGCTTTATAAGATCATCACTCACAGCTTT
This sequence comes from Etroplus canarensis, assembly GCA_015106775.1. Classification (NCBI taxonomy): domain Eukaryota; kingdom Metazoa; phylum Chordata; class Actinopteri; order Cichliformes; family Cichlidae; genus Etroplus; species Etroplus canarensis. The sequence goes on from VUQH01047751.1 coordinate 1,149, forward strand.
TCAAATTTTCATGACGGAGTTCCCACATGCACTGAGGACCAGTTGGCGGCTTTTTGCAGTCCAACCTATCCTAAACCGTCTCAGCTACATTTAGTTGAGTGATTTGAGGAGGCCATGTGATCTCATGTAGCACTCTATCACTGTTTTCTTGGTCAGATGACCCTCATAGATCCAGAGGTGTGTTTTGGGCTGACACGTGGAAGAGACCTCCAGCAGAACCAGGCTCAGGGTGGGCCAGCCATCTTCTTTCACCTGTTAGGGGGTGAGGGGAAAGAGAAGAGAAAAAAGGAGAGCAAACAGAGACAAAGGCAAACTGGGAGCTGGTTCCACAGGAGAGGGGACTGATAGCTGAAGGCTCTGCCTCCCATTCTACTTTTAAAAACTTTAGGAACCACAAGTAGGTCTGCACTCTGAGAGAGAAGTGCTGTATTGGGAACATATGGTACAATGAGGCCTTTAAGATAGGATGGGGCCTGATTGTTCAACACTTTGTATGGAACTACTACAGTAGTTAAATTAGTTTGTTGAACACCAAATCTACTTTGGCACAACAAACTGATGCTGTCAAATGCATCAAGAAGGAAGACATTTGGTCATTTTTACATGGCTTACCTTTTAACTGAAAACCATCCAAGGTGAAAAGCTCATCATGGTTAACAGATTAACAACAGTGTGAACAATGCAGACAGCCCCGGCTGATGTTGGATGGCTTTAATGTCACAGCTTCATTCAGGGCTGCTAATAAAACATCCATGCAGAGTTGTAAAATGTGAGTGCCTGTCTCTGCTGTTGTCCCTGTCAGAAGTGACGGCATGTTGGACCCAGATGGGGATTTTGACCTTGAGGACACCATGGATGTGGCTCGCCATGTGGAGGAGCTTCTCCGCAGACCCATGGCCAGCCAGTGGAGCAGCCAGCAGTCCTGAACCAGAAGTGTAAACCCGCTGCACACCCCAGGTCCTCTGCATCTGTAAACACCCACATCTGCAAATCCAACTGAACTGCAACCAGGGCAAGTCGGCCGCTGTGGCAGCTCTGCATCACAATTCACTCTTTGTGTTCAGTTTTAGCCGTCAACAAGAAGACAACACATCTGGTATAGAATGCTCGCCTACATGCCTAGTGTGCCTTGAGAGAAAGTAACCCCGCTATTAAAATTAATGTTACTGCCATTCAACAGAAGCTTTAGGTCCTCTCCAGCTTTCTGTAGTTTGTCAGTGCTGCTGTGTGAAGCTAATTTGAATTGTTTCAATGGGATTTTTATAAAAACTGGGACATTCAGGTAATTTTTAGCTGAAGCTATGCTTTTCTATGTCACTTAGAGCTTTAAGCTGGCACTGGGAGACTCTTTCTTAAACAGCACAGGCAACATACTCACTTCTAAGCCCCATTTCAGACTTCTGCTAACTTCCTGTAGCAGTTATGATGACAATCTTACTCAGTCAGACCATGTAACAGAAAGCTGCACTTTCAACAAGACACATGTCTGAATGCATGTTAGCAGATAGGCCCACCCCAGGTTAGGACTCTGCATGTCTGCAGTACATCACTGAAGTTTGTTCATCTCAGAGGATACCCTTACATACCAGTCAGACATCTGTCTACGATGCGCTTTCACTTTTCCTCTTCAAGAAGGTGGGGCTCTCTCGGGCCAGTGTGGGAGGGCTGAAGTACATTCCTCTCAACTGCAGCACGGATCAGCACGCGCGCGCACACACACACACACACACACACAGTCTCACACAGTAAGATTACAATCTTACTGACAACCGTCAGAATTAAATGTTCAGAAAAGCTTTCTCTCCTTCTACGCAGGTAGCACTGATTAGTGTAACAAATAGCTGACAAATTTATTTTTTCTGTTTTAAAGAGAATTTTTTTTTTACTGTTGTTTAGAGAATCCAGAAAAATGTCAAATCAGGACTTAAAGAGAGACTATGTAACTTTTTCTACAGAACGTCCGCCACTATGAACACATTGTCCTTTACTGAATTAATGCTATTTTTTAGTAATTTCCTTCAAAAAAGAAAGATAACCAGACCAGCAGCAAGTAGAAAGGGACAACAAACTGGAGACAAACATGTCTCCCAGTAAGGTACGTCGCACCTGTGGTTTTTGCTTAGCTGTGGTTTAAGCTTTAGGGCAGGTTCAAACCAGTTTCCTATTTATGTATTAACAGCTATATATACTGGGTGTCTGTGGTGACATTCCTGGAAAAGAATGCTGTTAAGTTACTGCTGATCCAAACAAGCATTTCCTAATGTGGCAGCTTCACATTAAAAGCATTTTTTCTGGACAAACAAGCTTTCTCCATTATGAAGAAGCAACAACGTGTTTGCCAGTGATCTGAGCACAAACCGCTGGAGTTCTTAAAATTATGTCTAACAAGACAACAGTCATTTTGGTCGTTATTCAAAAGTGGATCAGGGAGTAATGGGACGAGATGGAGCAGCCATGCTGAGCTGTATTCCTCTGATTTCAGATCACGTCCTTCCATCCTGCTGTTCAGACTCGTGCAGTGCTCTGCATAAATCAGATTTCTGTTGCCTTTGAACCACACTCGATGCTATCCCCGAGTCAGCCAGGACTGAAGTGTTCTGGGTGAAAACAGCTGCGGTCCTGGCTCACACGAACCTTAAACCAAGTGAAACTGCCTTTTGCACATAGGGCTGCTGATGATGTGACTCCCTAAATGAAAATCATGTGGTAAGCAGTGCAGCAGTAAACGGCTGATTTGTTCATTCACTCGAGTTTCAGGAAAACACAATCGGAGCTATATTAACCCTTTTACTCATGAATTATGACCTCTTCAGTCCAGTTTTTTTTTTTGTCACTATAGCAGTAAAATCTGTATATTAAAGAAAATGGCTTTGGAATAGCAGTCCATTGTAGTCACTACCATGCATGAAAGGGTTAAAAAATCATTTCTTGCAGCTGTTTTGATATGTTCTTTGCTACCACTGATAGGAACGATCATTTCAAGCTAAAAGCAATCTGACTTTCAGTGGAAAATGTTTGGCTGTTCTTCAACGATCGCTGTCAGATGACTGTGTACTGAGGAAATGCTGGCCCTGACTGCTGGATTTGGTTTCACACAGAGCTTTCTGACAGCTGGAGTCATGTGCAGCTCTGCATCGTTCTCCTCTACAGTAGCATCAAATCTAACCACACTGCACAAACTGTACCCCTTACTCTGCTATTATTTTAGTTTAATGGCAGCTGGCAAACAGCTTGTAGATGCACTACTGCCACCTTCTGACAGTAGTAGCGCAATACAGTCTACTGAGTGCAGGTAGAAACTACTGCACTGTAAGCAGACTTTTCTTAATGATCATTTTTAGACAGCAGTCATGTTTAACTGAGGACACAGCTGTGCTTTAAACCCACTGGAAGTTCTGGTTTAGTCGAACCTGTTCTAAACCACAGTTAAAATCAGTCACATGAAAACCTCTGAGGTGTTTCTGTAGACGGTGGTATAGCCATAGAAGAGTCATGAAATTGATAAAATGACTCTGACAGCAGTGTTTATGTAAAGCTTGCTAGCTCCAGCCACTGTAAGCTCCTGTCACATCAAACTGGAGCAGCAAAACTCAGTAGATTGGTCGTCTTTGTGGAACACAGTCATTTCTTTTATCTTTACCCTTAGAGGTTACATGGTCTAACTTTAAGTACTGAAAATGGAATCACACCTGTAACAGCCATATTTGATATTGTTCCATAAATTCTTCTGCTTGTATTTCTCTCTGATGTTGCTGAACTAAACTGCCTTACAGTGAAATGGACTTGGGTGCTATAATGTGATGTCACTAGGTCAATAACTGCTTGTTGATTTCAATGATTGTTTTGTTTTATATTATACTGATTTCACACACACACACACACACATAAACTTATTTTAATGTTATTTTGTCATTGTTTTAACCACACAGAGTGGCCTGAGAAGTTGAAATATGTCATTGAACATCTGAACAATAAGAATAATGGGCAGAATCCCTCAGAGTCACCACTTAGTGTCATTCTTTACATCCACTGTTTACCCAGAAGACTTAGTGATTGCATGTTGTTAGAGGGGTTATTTCACTTTTGTAAAATTAATGAAGAGTGCTCAAAACCAGAGGACTTTAACTGTGAGGAAAGGGGTCATATGAACCATTCAAAAACCAGTTACATTACTGTCTAATCTAACTCTTTTAATATTGGGATGTGACAGTGCAGTTTTGTTCCCTCTGTCATAAAGCTTCAAAGTGTGCTGGATGTGTTTCAGAAGCAGAGCGGTCAGCTCTAGGTCTTTTATTTTGAAAATTGGCTGGATGTGCTATGCTGTGCCTGTATCTGGCTTCCTGTCTTCCTTATCTGATCTGTACAGCTTGATGCAGCCTCAGTCTGGCATTTTTAGCAAGGCAGAAGAGCGGGCCACTTCTTGGAAAGCACCAAAACGTGTTGCAGCACGCCCAGTAGAATCACAAGCATTTGCCTGAGTGAGCACAGTAAGTTTCTTTGACCTCATTACCCCTGGAATTTAGGCATAAGGGTCATAAAGCCTGTTCCACAAATGGGGGAGCGTAATAGGTACACTGAGTTTTTCTGTATTTATAGATTAAATGTCCAAGATAATGCCTTCTTAAAAGTGAGCATTTATCCATATATCTAATTGTGATAAATTTTATGCCAGTTTATAAAGAGTGGCTCAGTTATTAAAGCATTGTCCTGTTAAAGTGTGAAGTGGTGGCCACTATCTTGTCATATACAGGGAATCATGATGAGCGTGGAACTGTGGACAGAACTTTGACGCTCAGCATCAATATGTACATTCAAAAATGTTGCCTAAACAACCTGCAACCTACTATCAAAGTATTTTTAACTCAAAATATGGTAATGACTTTCTAATAAGCCTTACCAGTGTCTTTTGAACAGCTCCCAAACATCTAATTTTAAATTACACCAAGCTTTGTCTTGAGACGGTGGATGTTGATAGAGCTGTTACATCAAGGATTCTAGTTCAGTGATGTACAGTGGGAACATGAGAGGACTCAGTATGAAGCCCTGTGGCACCCCATGTGGAACTTCAAGGAAATCAGGTTTATATGATGCAAATGCAATAGTTGTGCACATCAAACTGTTTGACCGGCTGCATCAAACACAGTTATGCAAGTCACACACGTCCTTTTCTCAAACCTGGCAAAGTGCCTCCAGAATGCAAGTATTTTCCTCCAGGGGAACACGCTTCTGAATGAAGGATTCAGTGAATTGGGACAAATATGTGGGGTGTGTTCATTGCAAGAATAAACCTTTGACCTTAAGGCAGGGTTGTTGCTAGTGCTAAGATAATGTAATGTGTTATTTATACTCACTACATAACGGGTACATTGTTGTCAGAAATACTGAAACACTTGTTCTCTAAATTGTGCTTCATCTTTGTGGTTTGAAGTTCTCTGTTTAAATATCGAAGTGCACCGATAATGTGCGTGCACATGCACATGCACAGTTGTGTTGTGGCTCAGTTGTACAGATAAGCAATCGTTGCTTTTATGGTTGCAAGTTTACATGCATGTGTCAACTAAAAGCACACAATCAAATGTTAGACTGCATGAGTAGCTTCTCCACCTGTTTCCATCAGTCACTGTACAGACCACAGGTAAAAATCAATTCTCCGTACCACAGAATTGGTAGCTCCTGACATCTTGTAAAGCGGTTTTATGTTTTATTCTCTGTTACTCTGTGCATTTGTTGATTAAGAACTACCACTTTGTCCATTCCCGTGGTTGTTATTGTCTTAAGTCTAAAAAGATGAATTAACCAGATTACACAAACTGATTATATTGTTTTCCTCACATAGAGGGAGAATATTGGTGAAGGATTCTTCCAATGCTATCGTTATCTTACTGCCCTTTTCTCAAAAGTTTTTCACGTTAGGAGATTTTTGGAGGCTTACTAACTTTTCTCTCTTTATCTTCTGCCAGGATTTAGTCCTGACATCAATCTCAGATGGATATTGAAGAAATTCATAATTCCCATAGATTTTACTAACCATTTTTAACTGTATGCACAGTTTGTCTGTTCAGGTGTTGCAGCACTCTGAGCTTGGATTTCTGGATTATTACCCAGATTTTGTCCAAAACACTATCAGTTGTACTTTGTCTTTTTTTTCTAACACTTTGAGTCATTTGGTTGCTCAGTGCAGGCTGGAAAAGTAAATGGTAAATGGATCAATACTTGTATAACATTTTTCTACTCTGAGCACTCATAGCGCTCTTTACTTACGGCCTCATTCACCCATTCACACACACTTTCATACAACGCTTTAAGTACATTTAACACACGCATTCATACTCCGGTGGATGCATCGGGAGCAATTTGGGCTTCAGTGTCTTGCCCAAGGACACTTCGGCATGTAGACTGGAGAAACCACGGATCGAACCACCAATCTTCCTGTTGGAAGATGACCCACTCTACCTCCTAAGGCACGGCTGCCTCATGTAAAGTAAATGAAGTCCTAAAGTAAATGAACTCGGGAATTTCTAACCGTTCGAAGCTAATTTAGCAGCAGTAACCTCCATCAGATGTTTTCTGTAGATGACTGTGAGACTTCCATCCTTTTCAAAGTATTGATTCATCAGCATCTCTATCACTTCACTGAACAGCTGATGTTGAGGTTGACGGTTTCAAAAACTGTCAACCCAGCAAGTCTGTTTTTGAAATTGGGTTGAATCCCACAAGAAACGATCTGCAGTCCGAGACCGACAGCAGAAGACTGCCCCAGCAGTAAATGTGGTTTGGCAGTTACTCATGGTTCAGTCAAGTTAGTTGAGAAACTGTCCCAGAGTTTTCCATAAATTCCCTGCTGCTGACAGTGCCATTTCTAGAGGTCCCAAAAGATTGCACAAAGCCCGATTCAAAATAGTAAAGTATGGAACAGACCTCTTTACCATGGATTCAGTCCATACATGAAAACCACCTGCCGTCTGACTTCAGTGTGCTGCTCCTCCAACAAACTGATTGTTGGAGTGTGTTTGAAAGTTTGTGCCAACTGGGAGCAAATTGATGAGTGCATTTGGGCGTGTTTGAAATGTGCAGGAGTCAGGCTGCCACAGGTTGATCTGTTCTTTTATTTACTTGTGCTTTGGTTCATCATTGTGTTACATTAGCCATCTTCTCCTAAATATGGACTGTCACGTTCTTGGTACAAATATGAAACCACATTCCCTCGATGTTTGCAAGATGCTAAACCGTGATACTTCCTCCACCATGCTTCACAGGGCTGCACTTTCAGTATCGCCTGTATTATGATTTTGTGTTGTCAGTCTGTACACGCAGTTATACTGGCCAGGTTCTAAGCATTTTAATTGAAACACCTGACTCTAGGTCACTTTTGGGAAGTCTTCATTTACTTTTTTCCAGCCTACACTGTGTGAGGTATTACTCAGTGTGTTCAGTTTAGTTAGACTGTGATCAGACCATATTTTTGAATGAATGCAGAAATACTGCTTACACAAACATGTTCTCAAACCTTTAAGTCCAGAGTGTCCTCGATTGAGTTCCCCTTTATCTGTGAATCAGTCACGTACAGTGTTTGCAGGGCTATACCATCATTGTACATCTCAAGCTACTTAGCATGATTTGACACAGTAATTGATGTGATCATTGTGTTGTTTTGCCTTATTAGACACTTTTTTTCTGCCCAAACCCAATGAAAGCCTGAAATGTACCCTTTGTGAGCCTAACTCAACTAGAATGATCAATCATTTGCTTCCGGCAGAATATTTGAATCCTTGTCTAACATGTTGCTGCTGTTATTACAAAGTCAGTGGAAGCCAGAGTGGAAGGCTGCATTTCATTAGATCTCTGAACATATTCCATGGAAGTGCAACCTGGTGTGATCGGATGTGCTGTCTTACAAACTAAGCTTGTTATTTTCGGGAGTTTGTAATTGTTTCAAGGTAATCTGACAGTAGCACAGATTTTTTTTCTCTCCATCCATCAGTTACTCATTTGGTCCGTAAAGACAGTGGATTTTCTTTTCCTGTTGCTCAAAGTAACGTCTTTGTTTTTGTGCACCCAGCAGTCCGAACTGCGTGTTTGCTATCAAATAAGAAAAACTCATAAGTCTCAACTAGATCATGTTCCATGTATTTGGTGTGAAAAATGAACATGATGTACAGCGGCATGCAAAGCTTTTCTTACATTCTCAGTGATGATGAAATAGTCTGTCAGTGTGTGCCTTATGGATCATTAAGGGACAGTACTGTGCAGATGGGACATTTGAAGCAGTAAACCTCAGGAGTCACTGTGAAGTAAAGGTAGATGAGTCCACATGAAAACCTCGAGTGTCGATGGGATACTTTTCTGACTCCCTGCTCTCTGTTGTTAAAGAAAAGCTGAAACACAAACTTTTGTACTAAGTAGAAGGTGTGAATAAGCACTCTGGTGCTCACATCAGTGATTGTCTGTAAAGTTCCTGTTAATGCAGTAATCTCCTGTTTGTCTTGAATCAATCACTTTAATGTATGTGTTCAGTGCAGCCTGCTGCTGCCTCTGCTGTTGTGTTTGCTGGCTTCTCTTACTTACTCTCTGAATTTGTCTTGTATTTTACTGGAAGTTTGTTGGGATTGGAAACATCACAATAAACTTTTTTTTCCTAATTAATCATTCCATTGTGTTTTTCCTCTTCAGATGTCTCCTCACAGTCTCACTCGTACCAGAGTTCTTCAGGACCCTATCTGTACAATTTGATCTGTGAGAATTTCTCTGCAGTATGGTACAGTACCTCAGCACATTTGTGGTACTCATATTCTTTTCATAACATACAGCTGTCCAAACAATAACAACTTAAAGATGAAACATTCATTTTAAGCAAAGTTATTGGGTTGTTTTCATTTTGTACAGTTGAGTTTTAAAGAAAAAAACGAAGCACCACTGAAGTTTGAGCACCCATAGAGATGACGTGGGCGCTACAGGTTCTCATACCTTGATTAGCTTCCGAGGCTTGTTCAGTGTCATAGCTGGGAAAGGTCAAGTGATGCTGAGCCACATCTATAAGTGCCAGCAATGGAGATAAAGCTGAGGTCTGAAAGACACTACTGAAAGCACATTTTGCAGGGGAAGTTCAGAAAGAGTTCTAAGACTGGAGAGGTCTTAAACCTTCTGCTGTGCAGCAACAACTTTTACTGCATCATCAGCACAAATGTAGAATTTTTAAATGAACATTAAATACAACCTTTTGGTGATGAGTATTATCCCCAACACATATGTACATCGATCAGGCCTAACATTATGACCACCTGCACAATATCATGTTGGTCCCCTTTTGCTACCAAGACAATCCTGACCTGTTGAGGCATGGACTACACCAGATCACCCGCTGTTTCTTCCTTGGACCACTTCTGATAGATCCTGACCAGTGCAGACCAAGAACACCCCACAGGAGCTGCAGTTTTGAAGATGCTCTGACTCACTCGTCTAGCCATCGCAGTTTGGTCTTTGAGGACAAATTGTTCCCTTTTTGCCTAATATATCTCACCCACTAACGGAACAGAATGATGGGAAGAGAAAAGTATGAAGAAGGAAAGGAAGCATTCCACATCATCTGTCAAACATGGTGGAGGTAATGTCACGGGCATGTATGGCTGCCAGTGGAACCAGGTCACTTGTGTTTATTGATGTCGTGCTGATAAAAGCAGCAGGATGAATTGTGAAGTGTGCAGGGCTATACTCTGCTCAGATGGAGCTAATTGCTGTAAAAGTGACTGGACATAGCTTCACAGTCCAGTGGATAATGAACCAAAGCAAACTGCAAAAGCAACTCAAGAGTTTCTCAAGGCAGAGAAATGAGATATTCCTCAATGACAAAGTCAGCCACCTGATCTCAGTCCAATAGAGCAGCTTTCAGTTACTGAAGGCAGAGACCCACAAACAAGCAGCAACTGAAGGCGAATGCTGTGAAGACCTGGCAGAGCATCTCAGGGAGGAAACAGTATCTGGTGATGTCCATGGGTTCAGGACTTCAGGCCGACATTGCCTGCAAAGGATTTTCATCCTTTAAAATGGCATTTTATCCCATTATTTTTGGTTGTAATTTAACAGTTCATGCAGTTCTTCTGTTAATCCCTCTGAAATCCCTCTGTCATTGTCCCAGAATGTGCACACCTCCGAAGACCAAGACATACAGAGACATGTTTAAAGCTCAAACAGGGAAACCCTGCGACTTTGTCACAGGCCAGGGGATGGTTAGCATCATATACCCATTCTCGCTTCTCAAAATATTCCATGCAGTTTAGATGAGATGTGTAGTTAAATGGAATATTACAGACCCCGCACTGAGGAGCTGCCAGCATAATGTCCTGTCTGAGCGATGTGCAGATTTGTGTTCTCAGGTCAGTCAGTCAGTCAGAGATATGTTACAGTGGTTTCACACAGCTGATGTTTTAATCCGTGTCCATGGCTCTTAGCTGCATTTTGTTTCCATCTCAAAGCTCACGGTGAGCCAGCATCAACATACCAGAACAGTTTGTTCACTTGCTTTTCAAACTTTCACGTCAAAATGTCTGCTGTGAAAATGACAAGTTCCCTTGGCAATAAAGTTTTTGATTTTTTCTGTTTCTGTCATTGTATATCTATAATTGTGTGTACCTTTTAAAAACATTTGAAATAATCTGTAACACAAAGAAAAGTCCTTGATACAACTACACTGTGCTATCTACACATTCAGGGCTATGTCAGCATGTAACTACTGTAACTGTGGACACATGGGAGCTCATTCCAAAGACACACATAAATGGTACACTCGGGACACATTACAGGACACCATGGGATGGCTGGATGAGGCCTGGGGAGAATATGATTGGTCAGTATTTTACAGGTGAATGTCAGGACAGACTGAAAACCTAACCTCTTCCAACCATCCAGTGAAAATCTGTGGACATGCTTCCCAAAATAATACGTTTTATAATTATTTTAATGGAACAGCACCACACTCAATATGTACAACATATCTTCTAAACTGAACATGAAACAGAAATGAGATTTTTTTCTATCCTGCTAAGCTAAAGCACATTTATTTAATGTAAATTCCAGTTTCAGGTATTGTAGTGACTGCACTGTTAGCAGGACAGTTTACCAAAGTCCCTGTTTTCCACATACACGGTATCATTAATGGAATACTGCAGGTTTTTCCAGTTGAGAAGGTTCCCAGGAGTGAATGGATTATCCTTCATATAGGAGCTAACTTCACATAGAGAGATGGGCCTGTCCCAGAGGTGAACATCTGTGATGTCTCCTACAAAGGACTGCTTCGCGCTAAAGCCTCCACCATAAGTGTCTTGATCTTGACCCAGAACAATAAAGGGAGTACCAGTGAGGGTGACGGTGGGCTGAAGAATTTTCCGATCACTACGCTTCCCGTTGGCCCATATTGTTGTCAACCCCCTGGAGTTCCACGTGCAGCAAACAGAGTTCCATTCATTTTCATTTTCAGGCAGGTTGACAATCGTGAGTGCCGTGCCATTGACATTGAGCCTGTAGACACCCTCAGAGGGCTTTAAAAGAAAGAAGCCATTGGCCTCAGATGGGACAGCCAGGGAGAACAGGGTCTGAGCTCGGTCCAGTGAGGAATAAAATCTCATACACAGAGACAAAGCTGTGATGGACTCTGATGGTCTGGCAATGAGTTTAACATAAGAAGTTGCTCCTTCCACTGGGAAGGTGAAAACCTTCTGTGAAAGATCTGGAAAAAATGTGAAGATCAAACATTAAAAAAGATACTGAGATACTCAGAAGACTCGATGTGTATCTGTGTTTTCTTATTATCAGCAATTCCTGCTTAAAGACTAAAATGATTGTCCATCTTGAACTGCTTAACCTCCCTACTCTCCACAGTTTGGTTCCAAAAGATATCACTAAGATATAAAATAATGACTGACGATATCAGTGAAACAATAAACAGGTATGTTTCCTGTGGACTGATTTCAGATGTGGATGAATCCACAAGTGTGTTCATGGTGGGTAGAGGTGGAGAAGGTGGACGAGTTTAAACACCTGGGATCAACCATCCAAAGCAACAGACAGAGCACAAGAGAGGTGAAGAAGAGAGTGCAGGCAGGGTGGAGTGGGTGAAGACGAGTGTCAGGGGTGCTTTGTGACAGAAGGATAGCAGCAAGAGTGAAAGGGAAGGTTTACAAGACGATAGTGAGACCTGCTATGATCTATGGTTTGGAGACGGTGGCACTGGTGGGTAGAGGCATGGTCTTAAGTTGCCAACTATCTCTGATAAACACTATAACCTCTGTGAAAAAGACAGGTT
>VUQH01047761.1:0-19392 GCA_015106775.1 Etroplus canarensis
ACAATATTTTCAGTCGAGGTCAGCAGCCCACCATCCGCACCATACACAGTGTGAACAGGGAGACACTTTCCCCTTCTGAGTTGCCGGACGGTTCGCCAGAATCTCTTTGAGGCCGACCAGAAGTCTTGCTCCATGGTCTCACCAAACTCCTCCCACTATCAACTATCAAATTGTAGTTTGATACAAAATGTTTTCATTTTCATCTTTTAAACTCAAAATTTCTTCAGTGCACAGCATATACATGTCTACTTGTCTTGCTCTTCCAGTACTTTTAGAGGAGACTACAAATTGTTAGTTCCTAACGTGTGGTGCCATGGTGCACTGGTTAGCATTGTTGCCCCACAATAAGAGGAGGCATTCACTGGGTTAACGGGGGCTTTCTTGTATTCTTGTATTTCAGAAACTGCTGATCCACTGGGATTTTCTCCATGACCATATCTATGGGCTTACAGAGAATGTTGCAAAAAAAGAGAAAATATCCAGTGAGCAGCAGTTCTCTGGGCAAAAATGTCTGATTCCAGAGTTTAGAGGAGAATGGCCAGATTGCATCAAGCTGATAGGAAGGCAACGGTAATTTAAAAACACATCAAGAAGAGCAAAAGAGCATGTCTGGATGTGCAACATGTCCAGCCTTGAAGCAGATGGGCTATACAACAGAACGCCATCCATCCTGCATTGCAACAACAGTTCAGGCTGCTGCTAGTGGTGCAATGACGTGGAAGAATATTTCTTGGCACACTTTGGGCCTTTTAGCACCATTTGAGGATTATTTAAGCACTACAGCCTGCCTGAGGATTGTTGCTGACCATGTCCATTGCTTTCTGACCATAGTGTACTCATCTTCTGATGGCTGCTTCCAGCAGGACAATGCACCATGTCACAAAAAGCTCAAACTCGTTTCTTGAGTATGACAGAGAGTTCACTGTATGCCAATGGCCTCCACAGTCACCAGATCTCAATCCAGTAGAGCACCTTTGGGATGTGATGGAATGTTAGATTTGCATCATAGATGCGCAGGCAGCAAATCTGCACCGACTTTGTGATGCTATCATGTCAATGTGGGCCAAAATCTCTGAAGAATTTATCCAGCTGAATCTATGCCACAAAGACAAGAGTGGTTGAACCCAGTACTAACAAGGTGTATCTAATGAAGTGGCCATTTGGTGTTTAAGGACATTACATGTTTAGCTGGCAAAACACAAAAAATGACAACATGAATTTTATACACAATTTGCCAAAATGGTTCCCAAAATATAACAATATATTTATCCCATTTCAGCGCATGATGATATGATGATGATGATGTGATGATTGGTGGAAAAGAATGGAACGCTGATGACTTTGGAGGTGGACTGCATTGAGTTACCCACTGGAACATATATTTAAAATGTTACTAGTATTCCCCGTACATTATTCACCTGAAGCCCTTCCATCCATCCTCCCAACACCGAGTGTAAAGTTTTATTTAATAAAATAGTAAACTGCATAAATTAAACCACAATAATACAAGTAATTAATGTGAGGTAACAAAACCTCCAACAGATATTGCTAGATTTTTCCCCACTACAACAGCTGCAGGCAAACTCACACAGGTTGTACACTTCCAGCATCCAGTGACCGCTGCTTCTCTTCAACAATATGATGTTTTTTAAAATTTTATGTTGATCTGCATGATTGGGCATGCTGCACAGGTCTGTAAAGTGGGACATTACTTTATGAGACTTGGCAGTATAGTGGTTTACACATTTGCTTTACAGGTGAACTGGTTTGATTTGTTGGCCCCGATTCTTTTATTGGAAGCCCAAGAACAAAACCGAAGGAATCTTCTGTTCACATACAAAGTATTTATTAAGGTCACAGGTCAAAGTATAGCAGTGCGAGCCTCGATTACATGAAACAATTCACATTTATCTTCTCGGGCTGGGCCTTGCCCCCTACAGAGGTTAACTTACACGTGACTGTAATTGGCCGCCTATTATTGACGTGGACAGACCAAGCACTGTCCATGTCTTGTTCTTGGAATGTGATAAACAATGTGTGTGAGAGTTGATTTTCAGGCACGTATCTAACACAACAAAAAATAGTAAAGACAAAATATAGCCTGTCCCCCAGCATACAAACCAGTTCTGACCGGTCATGTTGTCTTATAATTTTGGAACAGACAAGGTCATAACTTATGCACAGTGAACTTGATGAGAGGTACAAAGCAAGAACATAGATACTGTACTCAGAGAAAATACATGATGTCCAAAAACAAGGCCAATTATAACAGATTCCAGGTGGGGACACATGCCCCACTCACCATGGAAGGCTGCATCAGGAAGGGCCTCCGGTGTGAAACCTCTGCCAGATTACCAATGCGGATTACTTGACTGTGGTAGTGGCATGTGCTTTATGAGACTGATGTGCTTTGTCGCTTCAAGCACTGTTCCCCAGGGAACTGGAAAATTACCTGGCAGAAATCACAACAAACTCTAAGAGATGCATTTTACCCAGGTATGAATAGGTTCACATTTTCATATGATATGTATCATATCCCGTCTGAATCTGCATAACTTTTAATTTAGGTATGAATTCTCAGTGCCACCCAAACTTGACTATTTAGTATCACCAGCCTCCAGGGGCTGTGTATCCATGCACAGAGACGTGGTCTCCACTCGCCACTCTCTCCTTTCCACAGTGGATGGCAGTAGAGGTCTTTCAGAACCCTGGTCTTTAGTTGGGCGTGTCCTTCAAACCCACCAGGGATTATATGGCCAACGCCATAGTTGGTCTGCCGAGAAGTACCGCGTAAGCAAGCAGCAGTTGATTTTTTTTTTAGTATCACCGTCCCTAAACTGCTCCGCGATAATGCCTTCCATTCAAAGTTTTACTATCGCCTACAACGCCTTGAACGAATATGCGACCTTTTCGGAAGGAGACACAATTACAGGAACTGTAACGTTGGCCTTATTAAAGGAAACCTCAGTTCAAAGCCTGTTTGTGAAGGCTAAAGGAGACGCGAACGTCCGCTGGTCCCAGAAATCAGGCGACCATACCCACACGTATTCTGCGCACAGAAGATACTTCAAACTAAAGGAGTTTTTAATCCCAGAGGCCTCCAACGGTAGGAGGGGGGCTTCCCGGAAGTTATGCATGCCTTAACCCATTTCTGACGGCCATGGCATGTCATCATGTTTAAATATTATATGGCCTAGGCTGTGAAAAAGCACCAGGCTACCACAATATAAAACCAGGTGAAGACTGTCGTTCAGAAAGAGAGAGGCTATGTTTTTGAAAATGTGATTTCCGCGCCAAAACATGAGGATTTAAGCATGAGTTTGGCAAAATGCCATAGATTGTATGCGGGGAGGTCCTTTTATCAAACGAGCCTTTTTTTAAAACTAACATTTCTATATGATGGTGACACAGCCTATCAAGAATAAACTTAGACTATTGAGTGGGCTATTTATGAGTATATAGTTGTTTAACTTTGCATTTCTAGTTAATTGATTATGGAATTTTAAAAAAATGAATTGTCAACTCATCAGGCTGAAGGATCCATCAGCTAATGCCATAGGGTCAGTCTGTCCTTCTGTTTATCCCTCCATAATTAAAAAATACTAGTCCTCCAAGAATTTTGATCAGAGTTAAGTAAAACTTAAACACAAGCTTCAAAATCATAGTTGTCTGGTTCATGGGCACTTTTCCGTTTTTACAAAAATTTCTGCTACTTCTAGAGTGTTGGTCAGATTTTCATGAAACTTGTGCACAGTCATCACCTAGTGGCTCTTCACCCAAACTGTTCTGAAGGTCTTAGTTGTCTGTAGTGTCTGCATTCACCATGGACATTGCTATGACATGCTGATGCTCTTAATTTTCATGCTTTTTATATACATGGTTACAATCCTCTATATAATTAGAACACTCCTGAATTCAGAAACTTTCATTTGATAGTGAACAAGATTAATTTATCCAGGCTATGACTGTTTGTGAACCTCGAGTTCTCACTGGATTTTAATTCTCATTAGTTTGTACAGTACAGCCAATAAATGACAGTAAAACTTAAAACTTTTTTCTGTACTTCCTGCATTACAACTATCTGTAAATTATTTCTGTTACCAACAGAACTGAAACAACTGTGAAGTGGAGGGAAAAAATCTGTTAGCTGTTGCATGGCCTCCTGTGAAATTGAGTCACTGAGTCCCACAGGTGTTTGTGCAAATGAAACAAGTGTGAAACAAACTTCGATAATAAATGAAACATAGTGACCTAATAGCAAAATTTAAAAAAAATAGGCCAGTCTGACTTCAGTTTAGCCTCAAGTCTAGCCACAGATTGAGTATACTGTTAAGCCAGTAGAGTTGGCAGTGAATGCAAAAAAAAAAAAAAACAACAAAAAAACATCTGTCCACACACTGTTTAACAGTTAGGGGGACTTAAGACTAGCTATTTATGTTTACATCACCTGCTACTGAGATTAGGCAAAATAAAGAAGATAAGACACCTGGTGATAGATGTAGCCTATGACACACATTTTAATTAGCATATTAAATTTTTAAAACTGTCTGCATATACAAACTGAGAGAATCTAACTTAAATAAACAAAAAACAATAACTTGCCCCCTGCCTAACAAACAGATGACAGCTCACCCGTGCTTGCTCTTTAAGGGTCCTGTCACACATGACGATTTAACAAACTTATGCCGACGCATTCAAATTCCTCTGACACGCTGGCATACGTAGAACAGTGATGATAAATGGACATATACATAACATATATGCTAGCGTACTGCTGGCATTCACCACTTGAAGCCCATTATACCACTCCCCTTAACTGTACCACATACACAATTATTCGGCAGCTGTGTGTTAGAAACACTTTCAGTGTGACTGGATCACGTCAAATACGTCTACAAACTTCAATATCTGTTGACGGTATGTTTAATATGTTACACATTTGCTAAAAACATGTTACTCATAGGTTATTAATACGTTTTGGGTACGCTAGACATTATCTCCATGTATTTTTTGACATATGAGTAATGTAAGTCTCCGTCTGCATTAAGTACCTGCAACATCTGGTCCTTGTATGTGGGATGTATAAGCCGTACGCTGGCAAACATCGGAGATTTTGTGCATGTTCAAAATTTTCCAGCAACCTTGCCGTACTACCACATATACCAGCGTACTTCAGCATGCTCTTAACTGATAGAAAACTAACCTAGAACTTAATTGACCTTTGCCAGCTTATTTGCAGTTCTTTTCCTGTTGGCATATGCTTGTTAAATCATCAGGCTGTGACTGGGGCTTCACACTCATATACACACCACATGGCAGAAGTTACAAACACTATGATACTTGAGGGTGGAGACATGAATGCTCCCTAGCTCAGATAGGAACCATCTTGGCTCTTTATTGCAAGCTGTGGGCTTCAGGCTGGAACCAGTCTTTTTTGAGCTGTGCATGGGCCACACCAATCACAGCACATTCCAGTCAGTATAATCTCTCACACTGGGGGGGGCATGGAGCTACTGCAGGTGGGGCAAAGACATCCAGGTAAAAAAACATGAAGTGAAGTAAAAATGAAGTTATGGTTTTGATCTTTTTAGGAAAAGAAAAAAGAGTTTGCTGTTGTTGTTGGGCTGATGATATGCACTTTTATTTCAGCAAAATTCATTGTGGATCCTTTTTATTGTTAGTATTTGATAAAAAAAAATTTTGGATGCATGATGTGAAGCTTTTTTGGCTTTTGAAGTGGAGCATGCAAAAAAGGAGAACCACTGCACTTTGTAGACCTTATTTTATGAGGAAAAAGACACACCAGTTGCATAGAATAACACAAAAGAGTGGTCATAACAACAGTCTATGTTTGCAGCTAATTTCTATTACTTTATTCTGTTTTTTTTAACTGAAGAAGCATACTGTCTGATAAGTAAAAACAGCAGTCCTAGGAATTTAGTGGACAAAATGTACAATACCGAAGTGTACTGAATAAGTATTGAACAGTAATGATTAAGTTCCCATAGTTTAAAATTGTATGCAAGTACAGTTCATTGAGTTGAAGCACTCTTTTTTCTCCACTGTGTTTATTACTATTTATAGTAGCCTAGTAAGATGTACACAACTGTTTATTAACACCAAATGTCCTTTATTTTTAGAAACTGTTTTGCCCCAAGGGACCCATGTCTATAAATTCAGCTTTAAAATACCAACAGGGTAAGTACAGTGAAACAGTTGATTAAGACATTGATTTGCACTTAACACTTGATAAGTGATCGTAACGATCACACACGTACACACATCTACAGTAGCCTTTCTGACATCCCATTCTAAATATATTTGAAATTAATGTATAGTTATGTAGCTGCATATTCTTCCAGATCAGGCACCAATGTTGGACGACAGGGCCTGGCTGGCAATCTTATTTCTAGCTCATGTTTAGTGTGGTTGATGAGTTTGCGGTTGAAGCTCTCTTTACATCCAGAACACTATTCACATACTCTTCCTTCAAGATTATCCCTATGCCATTTCACATCCTAGCTATGCCGTGGTAGGTCAGTTTGAATCGACCTCCGATGCTGCTGGCCTTGCTTCCCTTCCACCTGGTCTGTTTTTCACACAGTATATCTGCCTTCTGTCTCTCCATTGTATCCACCAGGTCTCTCCTTTAACCAGTCATAGTCCCTACATTTAAAGTCCCTACTCTCACCTCCACACTCCTAGCTTATCTGTCTGTCTCCTAATATGACTTCCCGATCTCCTCCTCCTTTGGCTCTCTCTTCTCTCTATACTTCCCTCTGTTCTCTATACAGAAGCATGCCATCATCTTTCAAGGGGATTCATGGAAAGATTGTCTACAAGCTGGAAGCAAAGCTGTCCAGGAGCTGGAGGATGAATAATACAGCAGAACAGGATATTAGGTTTGTCTCCAAGTCTGTTCCAAATCTTCAGTCTCTCATGGTGAGTAAAAAATGTAACATGCATGTATCATGATATGTCAGCTACTCTTTAGAGAGGGTGTGTTTGTATACGTATGCACACACACACACACACACACACACACACACACACACATACATACATACATATATATGTACACTACCACTCAGATTTGAGATCATTTGGGAATTCTCTTTATGTCCATGGAAACACACATGAAGTTACTCCAAATAGGATCTATAGCAAATGAACAGGATATGCTGATATTGTCAGAGTTCGAAATAATGATTTCAGTGGAAATGGTGAATGTGTTCTTAAACTTTGCCTTCATTAAAAAAAGCAGCTTTTGCAGCACTTACAGCCTGGCAGACCGTAGGCATTCTATTTGTCAATCTTTCAAGGTAGTCTAATGAGATTTGACCCCATGTTTCCTGGAGCATCTCCCAAAAGATGGATTGGCTTAATGGAGTCTTCCTTTGTGCCATACGGTCAAGCTGCTCCATCAACAGCTCAGTAGGGTTCAGATCTAGAGACTGTGCTGGCCACTCCATTACAGTCAGAATTCTGGCTGACGGCTTTGAATATTGCTGACACATTTTGGTGGTGTGTTTTGCGTCATTATCTTGTTGTATGATGAAATTGGCCACAATCAAGTGCTGTCCACAGGGTGGGACATGGCATTGCAAAATCTTGTGATTTTTTTTTTTCCTTCCTCAAGGTCCCTTCCACAAATTTCCTCTTTTAATCACCTCCAAACCACTCTTAGACATCACTCTGCCTACACCATGATTAACTGGTGGTATTAAGCACTGCTCTTGCATCTTTTCATTTGTTTTGCATCTCAAAAATGTTCTGTTTGACTTCTATTTTGGACTCATCTGTCCACAACACCTTCTTCCTTTATTCCATTGTCCAGTGTCTGGGTTCTTTTGCCCATCTCAGTCTTTTCCTTTTATTGGCTAATCTGAGTCTGAGATACGGCTTTTCATGCCATGAAGTCTAGCATCCTGAAGTCGCCTCTTCACTGTTGATGCTGACACTGGTATGTGACGGGTACTATTTAGTGCAGCTGCCAGTGACCTGTGAGGGATCTTTGTCTTAAACTACACACTCTCTGTGTCTTCTTGAACAGTTGTGCATCGGGGCATCCCACTCCTTTTTTTTCCTTGTTAGCACCAGTTTGGAATGCCTCTCTGAAGGAAATACTTAACAGCATGGTACGAGATTTTAAGTTTCCTTACACTTTCTTGCACTGTAGAGCCTTCCTTTCTAAGCACAACAATGGACTGACAGGTCTCTAAAGAAAGTTCTTTCTGGCCATTTTGAGCCTGTAAACAAACAACTGCTGATGCTTCTGATACTAACCTAAATAATGCCATGGTCCCTTTTTTTGCTCCCTTATTAGTACAGCAGTTTTCAGCTGTGCAACACAATTGCAAAACAGTTTTCTAAAGATCAGTTAGCTTTATAAAATGATCAACTTTGATTAGCAGCCATAGAATGAGATTGATGCAGAGGACAGTTGCTGATAATAGGTCTCATCATATAATTAATTTCAATTGTTTGTGAAAAAGTTAAAATTCCATGTGGAATGGATAACATTTCTTTGAACTGCAATAAAATGTGTTTTCTTGGGGAAACAAAGGAGATTTTTAAGTCATCCCAAACTTCCAATGCCTATAAAAAGTATTCACCCCCTTGGATGTTTCACGCTTTTATTGCTTTATTAATCAGAATCAGAATGCTTTATTAATCCCAGGGGGGAAATGGTATAAATGAAATCGTGGTCAATATAATTTGAATTTTTGACAAGAATTTGGAAAAAGGTTTTATCATGGCCATGATTTATTAAAGCATTAAAAGGGTGAAACATCCAAGGGGGGTGAATACTTTCTATAGGCATTGTATATATACAAAAATGCATCTCTTCAAGTTATAAAGTGTTTGCAAAGTGTAGCTGTTTATGTAGACCTGGCCTCCAAACTCCCCAAATACTGTTCAGTTAAGCATTCGTTCAGTGCACTAAAATAAGCCTGTTCCACAGACCCTCCCACTCCATAATTTATAGGTTAAAAAGGATACTGTGCTAATGTCCCAGTGTCAGTCACCACAGGGTATCTCCAGAGAACCTGTATCAGCATGCTCTAACTTAATATTAGACAGGTAACTTTAATGTGTTTTTTGACTGGAGTACTTGCTACATGAAACATTGTATAGAAAATGGCCATCATGATGGACAGAATATCCACAGGGTTTTCCTGTGAAATGGGGAATGTAAAAGGGACCCGTGAAATCTTATTATGAGACATATACAGTTAGGTCCATAAGATTTTGGACAAGGACACATTGTTTTTGTGTAATTTTATCTGGGTCTACCACACAGTGGACTTAAAAATTAAATAAACAAGATGTGATTGAAGTGCAGGCTTTTAATTTAATTCAGTGGGCTTTAAACAAACAAATAAATGAATGAATAAATAAATAAACAGTTAATTTTAAATTTATTTATAAAGGAATTATAGCCATTGTTTACAAAATTTCCTCATTTTCAAAGGTTCAAAGGCAATTAGACAATTGACTGACAAGCAGTTTCATGGCCAGGTGAGGCCTATTCCCTCATCATTACATGACAAACTAAACAGATAAAAGATCTGGAGTTGATCCCAAGTGTTGAACTTGCATAAATAAACATAAATATAAATAGCCCTATCAGAGAGACAACAAAAACTTTGAATGGCCAAATTAAAAATTTGGTACATTCTTAAAAGGCCGGCTCTGTAACACCAAACAAAGTGGATGATCACAGAATTCTTTACACAATTAAGAAAAATCCCTTCATAACCAGTCAAGTCAAAAGCACTCTCAAAGACGTAGGTGTACCATTGTCAACATCTATATTAAAGAGAAGTCTTCATGAATGTAAATACAGAGGGTTTACAATAAGGTGCAAACAACTGGTTACACTCAAGAAAAGGAAGGCCAGATTAGATTTTAATTGACTGAGAGTATAGTCTCCTCAGATTCAGCCAAATGCTTCAAAATCAATATGGCAGTGCTTCACAGTGCAAATGGATATTGAGCTAAAGCATAATGCAAAAACAAGTCAAGAAATTCTTGAGGAAAAGAAAGGGGATAATCTTTAATGGCAAAGTCAGTTACCTGGAGAACCCAAGAACAGCTTTTTAGTTGCTGAAGACAAAATTGAAGGCAGAGACACCCACAAACAAGCAGCAACTGAAGGCAGCTGCAGTAAAGGCCTGGCAGAGCATCTCCAGGGAAGAAAAACAGCATTTGATGATGTCCATGGGTTCTAGACTTCAGGCAGTCACTGACTACGGATTTTCTTCCAGTTATTAAAATGTAGTTATTAAACCACTTATTAAAATAGTTTGTCCCATTACTTTTGAGCCTCTCTATATAAAAATAGCCTTAATTCTGAAACAAGCAATGCAATAATTTTTTCAAATTAAAGTGAAAGTCTGCCCTTTGAATATATTTTGACTGATTATTTTTTGTTTGTTTCTTAATCCAATGTAGTGATATGGAGGAAAAATTATAAAAAATGTGTCATTCTCCAAAAACTCTTAGACCCAAGTGTAAATCTAATAATCTAATAAAAATGTAATGCTTATGACTTGTATATAAACACAAACATCTACCATTGGAAGGAATGGGAAACTGTTTTCAGTTTTTTTATGTATGGAATATGGAATATACATATACTGTATGTATAGTATATCAGACTGAACAGCTTAAAAAAAAAAGGCAAAAACTCCCCAAAAAGTTGCGAAAAGCCAAGAGATTTTGATTGCTGCTGAAACACCTGAAATTTCCCCACTGTAAGACTATTGAAGGAATATCTTACACCATGTCACCACTGCATCCACTGCCACTGTGATTCTTTAGTGCGAGTGCTATCATGCAAAAACTGGATTTGGAATTTTGGTGCAGTGATAAACTTCCATGAGCTGTGTTCCTGATTCGATTTTCAGCCATATTGAAAATGCAGATTGGCCACCATATCTCTGTAACTATTTGTCCATTCTGTATGAACCAAATTGATCACAGGATCATATACTTTCATGCTGAAACCACATAGTGTCTGCTGTCATTGCTGTCTGCTGTTACTGCGGCTGAAATCAATAAAAAATTTTCAGGGATATTATGGAATCAACTTTGCTTTATATATGTTGATTCTTAATCATCCATTTCATATTTATAAAAAGACAAACCCAAATTGACCATGGCATCTAGCCTCATATCACATCAAGTGATATGAGGCTAGATGCCTTCATGAATGCTGACCGGTCAGCATTCATGAAGAAAGCTTTTTGAGAATATATATGTATCTTTAGTGGTTCTGCGGGGAGCTAGTTTTTTTTGAATGGAACTGTGTCAGAATAATTGTTTTACCTGTTTATTGTATTTTAGTCACAACAAGTTGGCTCAACAAACAAAGAGATGGGGTTTTTCTCAAAAGGACATGTACACATGGATGTCATTGCTGACAAGAGGGCTTATGCTCCAGGTATCAAATTTTTTCCTCAAATGCGGTAGGTTTAAGGTATATTTATACCATGACACTTCATCTGAATTAATATATCAGAATGATATCTTATTGTGTGTGAGTTAACACAGTTGAATGTTAGCAAATTTGCTTAACTTCTAAAACGGCAATAACTCTGACATTGTAGTTCATGAAGTGTCTTGCTTAGCTTTTTTTTGTCCACAATGGAGAAACTATCTAACCACATTAGTCGATTAAATTTTTTTTAAAAATGCCGTGTTATTTTTCTTACAGGTGAAACAATGCTTATTGTTGCAAAAGTCGACAATTCTTCATCCAGTGACATGACGCCCAAATTTAGCTTAATCCAGAATGTCGTGTTCCATGCCAACGGCAGAACAAAACATGGGAATACAGTTGTCCAGAAAGTAGTTGACGACTGTATTAAACCTAAAACGCAGAAGACCGTCAGGTGTGCAATGAAGATTCCTGATGATTTTATACTTACAATCCAGAACTGTGACATTATCTCAGTGGAATACCATTTAAAGGTATGTAACTCTATACCAAAAACACAGCTTTATGGAAAATATTTTAGGATTTGTCCATAATAGAGTTATATGTAAGTGACTGTGTAAAGACCAGTATATATCGTCACAGACTTTTCCATTGGGGTTGTGTAAAAACAAAGCATCATATTATGAGACAGATTTGCATATATTTTTCTATTTCTCAGGTGTATTTGGACATCAGCTTTGCTTTTGACCCAGAGATTTTGTTCCCAGTGGTCATTGTTCCTCGTGACTTGACTCCTGGCAATCTGAGTAATATGAATGTGGGTCCCCATCCAGCTGGGGCGTTTGGGGTCCCGACCAACAGTGACTTCCTTCCCCCCGCAACATCCATGGGCCCTCACGCTGTATCTCCACATTCAGGCAGTTACAGATACCCAGGAGTCCAAAGCTATTCAGCACCACCACCTACATACCCACATGACCCTGCCGTCTATGCTGGTCCACCAGGTGTGCACTCTTCTCAGCCAACTCACATGTCGGGGGGCTACAATAACCCAGTTCCACAACAGCCTTCTCCATATGGTACTCCTTTTTCATCTTCATCATCTGTATCTGTGCTCCACCCTCCACCCCCATTCCAAGCATTTCACCCACCTCCTCCTGTTTTTCACCCTCACCCCACGCCGCAAGAATTTAACCCACCCCCATCTGCCCCTGAGATCCAGCCATCCTCTTCCTATTATTCTCCAACAGCTCCTACATACAACCTGCTCCCTTCTGCACCAATGATGAATGCAGACTTCCTGTCTCAGTCAGATGAAGCTCCTCCAGCATATTCACTCCTTTTTCCATCTTCTACTACAGAAAAATCTGATGCAAAATAATTGAACAAATCCTAAATTACTAAACAATGAGGTAATTACATAGTTAAACACTTACAGTTAAAATAGTGAAATTATAAGTGTCTTGAACAGTTGTGTTTGTTTCAATTGAAAATGTTAATGTGTGTATATTTAACATACAGTCAATTATTTACAAAACAGGACTTTTGTACTGCATGTGATAAAGGTTTAATGGCCAGTTCAGGTTGCCTGTTGACATGTCCAGCTGCTAACATGTTGCTGAAACCTCAGTCAACATGATGCACTGTACTTTACATTGTTCACAGTGGCCTTTTATAAGCATTAATACCTACCTCACTGTTCACTTTAGAGGTATGTTAAAAGAAACTGACAAATATTTATTTGTTTTTTTAAATATATATTTTATATTTTTTTATTAAAAAAATGGAGAGGACATATTACCACTATACTTTACGGCCTGTTAAGTTTAACTCTACTCAGTTACTTTTTATTTCACTTTTAACAATGGCTTTTGTTGTTATAGGCTCTCTTGCAACCTACCAGGGTTTTCTCAGACTTGTAGATCTGAATAAAAATCTGTAAAGTTTCTTTGTGAGTCTTTCAGTGCCAGTGTGAATTACTGAAACTACTTCATTATAATATGTGTTTAAATTTCTTGTCCACAGCGTAGTTGAAATCTGGTTTACATTTGGACAGAGTTTATCAAAAGCTTTTCAAAATGTATTACAGTAGTAATATAGGGGATATGTCATCATGGACATGATAGCCTCTGTCACTCTATTGTAGCCTCGAGGCTTTTAATAGTGAGACTGGGGAACAGTCTAATACACAGTTCATCAAATCAGAAACAAAGTAGAATGATTACTTTTAGATATTTAAGGAAGTTGCAGTATTTTTCTTCTGCTGCCTAAAGTTCAGATGATTTGATCAGGTTATCTGTTAAAAATAAGCATGAACTGCCATTTTGTATGCATGAAACAAATGTACTTTGAGCTGCTCCCTTGTATTCTGCCCAAGGGGTCACCACAGCTGATTAATCCACATTGGTAATTTGACAGAGGTTTTATGCTGGATGCCCTTCCTGACACAATCCTCCATAGTGAGAAGGACTTGGGTCCCCACCAGGAATCAAACCAGGGACCTTTTGCTGGTAAGGTGAATGTGCAACCCACTATGCAGATCTTTTCTCAAAGATCTTTAAAGTTTCTTCAAGGTCTTTCGGTGTCAGTGTGAATTATGACTTATTTATGTTGTGTGTTCATAATTTTGTCTAAAACATAGAACGTTTTGTAAGTAATCTCATCCATCTGATCATTTCCAGTTTATCAAATATCTCTGACTGAGAAATCTCAGTTAAATATACACAACATCTTGAAGGCAACTAAATCCACCTTGGGCTGCTCCCTTGCATTTTCCCCAGAGATTGCCACAGGGATTAGTTCTCATCGGTAATTTGGTAGAAGGTTTTACACCGGATGCCCTTTCAGACGCAACCCTCTGTGGTGAGAGGGACTTGTGAGCTGGAATCTAACCAGGGACCTTTTTTGTAAGACAAGTGTGTAAACCACTACACTATAGAGCAGAGTTGTTATACCTTTGTGGTTTCTAATAAGCTTTTACTTTTATTTCATTTTGAGTTTTTGTTTTGTATTCAGTTTAGTTTTAGAGTGGGTTTGCTTGTTTCAGTTTAGTTTTTATTGTTTGAAAATGTTTAGTTTTTATTAGGCCTTAATTATTATAACATGGATGGTATTTATCAGGGGAAGATTTAAGATGTTAAGATCAGGAATCACAATACAAACACAACATTTTGTGAAGGCAGATGAATCACAATCATGTAGACACTCAATAAACAGATGCACCAAAGGCTCATCAGACACTGACCAAATTTAACCCAACTGACAAAGACTGGAACTAAGAAAATTTCCTGTATATTCTTATTTTATTTAAGTTAGTTTCCTCAGCCCGCATTGTCATTTTAGTTTGTTTTGATTTTTCTCAAAAGTCTAGTTTTGATTTTTATTTCAGTTAACTAAAATTATTTTCCTCATGTATTTTTAGTTTGGTTTTAGTTAACTATAATAACCTTGCTACAGAGAAATTGTGCAATGTGCTGAGGTGAATGGAATAAAAATGTCGCAAATGCTTGCTGTGGGATAGTTTTTTTTTTATCACATGATCTTGCTCTTTAGGTGCAGCCGGATGTACACCTGTACAGTCAGGTGATCGATACTGAGGAAAGCAGTCCGTTTGGCCGACAGATCGAGCATGTCTCCGATAAAGGACTTCCACTTGACTTATGAAACAGTCAACAAAGAGGGCATTTTCTCTGCAGGAGATACTATCATAGGCACGGTTACTTTCAGACTGACGAAAGACACCAAAGTCAAGAGCGCTGTTGTAAAAGCAAAGGGAGAGGCGCACGTCCACTGGTCGGAAGGAACTGGAGATAGACGGAAATCGTACAGTTCCCACAGGAAATATTTTAAAGCGAAAGAACACTTAGTGGCAAAAAATGAAGACGGTAGGTTACAGAAATGTGGAGCTTCTTTGTCTGATTTGCCAAGCTTATTTATAGGTGTACTTTATCTGTTTTGTACTGTTGATGGGGATCTTTCCACATTCGTGACTACTTTTGTTGTTACAGGCCTAAGACAAGTACTTACTTCGTGTTTTTCTTCTCTCTTCTGCACCCGTTAGGGAGGATCATCTGCCTCCATCTCACCCTGTCCCTTGCATCCTCTTCCCTCATACCAACCCTCTGCATGTCCTCCTTCACTACATCCATCGACCTTCTCTGTGGTCTTTCTCCACTCCTCCTGACTGGCAGCTCCATCTTCAACATCCTTTGTCCCTGTCTGACTTTATCTCCAAATTTCTCAACCTGAGCTGTCCCTCTGATCCATCCTGTTCACTCCCAGCAAAAATCTCAACATGCCACACTCCCTTTTCTTGCTCCCTTATTAGTACAAGTAATTGCTATTGACATTGAAATGTCTGTTATTGTTTTACTTAAAACATTAACGTCATAGTGCTGAAATTAGTCATTGCAAAACAGGAATTGGAAAAATGAAAGACTCAATAGTAAAATTATGTAGGAGAAGTAAAGTGAAAACACTACATTTGGAGAATATGATCTAACTTATTTTAAATGATCAATAGAATTTGCAAGTTAACTATTTCACTGACATTATCTTATTCAGCATACTTAAATGTACCTTTCGGTTGGTCGCTTGTATTCTCCACCAAGGGGTCACCACAGCAGATTAATCTGCATTGATAATTTGGCAGAAGTTTTACACTGGATGCCCTTCCTGACACAACCCTCCATGGTGAGAGGGGCTTGTATCCCCACCTGGGATCAAACCAGGGACCTTTTGCTTGTCAGTCAAATGTGCAAACCACTACGCTAACTTAAATTTGACAGTGAACAAAATGCAGAGATATGCCATGGCTTTGAGGTTTCATGTGGCTCCCAGTATGTGGATCTAAATGTTGCAAATAAATTTGCAACCTTTACACTAGTGCGCAAAAGTTTGGGATGACTTACAGATTTTATTATTTTCCCAAGAAAAATAAGTTTTATTGCAATTCAGTAACATTTTTTTAATTTCACAAACAATTCAAATTAATCAGATAATTTTTAAAGAATGATCTACATTTTTGCATCAAAGCCTATTATCCCAAAATCAAAGTTAATTATTTTATCAGGCTAATTGATCATTAGAAAACCATTTAACAATTGTGTCGCACAGCTGAAAAATGTTGTAGGAGCAAGAAAAGGGGGCATGGCATTCTTTAGGTTAGTTTAGTATCTGAAACATCAGTAGTTGTTTATTTGTTTCCAGGCTCAAAATGGCCAGAAAAAAGGAACTCAGTCTATTGTTGAGTTTAGGAAGGCTATTCAACGTGAGAAATCGTGAAGAAAATTAAAATCTTATGCCATGCTGTTAACTACTCCCTTCAGAGAGCTGCGCAAACTGGCTCTAACAAGATCACATTGAAGAATTCTTTATTGTCATTATACATTTGTTGCAGCAGAAATGACAGAAAAAGGAGTGGGAAGCCCCGATGCACAACTGTGCAAGAAGACAAATGTCTAAGAGTGTGTAGTTTAAGACAAAGATCCCTCACAGGTCACTGGCAGCTGCACTAAATAGTACCCGTCACACACCAGTGTCAGCATCAGCAGTGAAGAGGTGACTTCAGGATGCTAGACTTCATG
This sequence comes from Etroplus canarensis, assembly GCA_015106775.1. Taxonomy (NCBI): domain Eukaryota; kingdom Metazoa; phylum Chordata; class Actinopteri; order Cichliformes; family Cichlidae; genus Etroplus; species Etroplus canarensis. The sequence goes on from VUQH01047761.1 coordinate 17,032, forward strand.
GCAGATTTGCCAAAAAAAAAGAAAAAACTGGGATGGGCAAAAGACATCAGACATTGGGCACTGGAAGACTAAAAGAAGGTGTTGTGGACAAATGAGTCCAAGTTTGAGGTCTTTGGATTAAACAGAAGAATATTTTTGAGACACAGAACAAATAAAAGATGCAAGAACAGTGCTTAATGCCATCAGTTAATCATGGTGGAGGCAGCGTGATGGTCTAAGGGTATTTTGAGGGTGTAAAATAAGAGATTTAAACAGAGTGGAAGGGACCTTGAGGAAGGAAAGACATCACAAGATTTATTCTGCAATGCCATGTCATACCCTGTAGACAGCACCTGATTGAGTATAATGACTAAAAACACACCTCCAAAATGTGACAGCAATATTTAAATAACTCATCAGCCAGAATTCAGACTGTAATGGAGTGCCCAGCACAATCGCCGGAACTAAACCCTATTGGGCTGCTGTGGGAGCAGCTTGACTGTATTGTATGGAGGAACACTCATCAGATTACCTTGAAAAATTGGGAGCTATTTCCATTAAAATCATTATTTCTAATTCTGACAACGTCAGCATGTCCTGTTCACTTGCTATATTTAGTTTTGAGACTCATTTCATGTGTGTTTGCATGGAAACAAGAATTTCCAAGTGATCCCAAATGCTTGAGCAGTAGTGTAAATTTACAGATGTAAGCACTTCATGATAATGATTTGGGCCTGTGGAAAAAAGGTATCACATGGACTTCTGCTCAGATGCAAATGTTGAACGAGGTTAACTTGCATGTTTGAACTAAATGCTCTTGATTTCAATTAACCCATAGAAACATAAGTTCAGCTGTGTAAAAAGCTCTTATGTGTGTAGAATCTATTCAGGACATGTTAAACATTTTCAGTTCTTTTGCAGGCACCGTGCTTCCCATGGGGGTCCATAGTTATCAGTACAAACTTAAAATCCCAGAGGCGTAAGTGGGAATTTCTGGCTTCTTGTAATAATTTTTTGTTTTTGTTTGCTTTTTAAATACATGCATTCCTGTACTGGTTCTGTTTTACAGAGAAATGCCATCATCCTTCAAGGGTTATCATGGAAGAATTGTCTACATGGTTGAAGCAAAGATATCTAGGAGCTGGAGGATGCCTTCCACAGTGCAAAAAGAGATAAGCTTTATGTCTAAGTCCATTCCACACACTGGTCAAGTAATGGTAAATAAAACATGAAACTATTACTTGGAAAGAGGTGTTTAACTTCTGAAATGAACATATTTAAGATTAGAAGTCACTTGATTAAAAAAATTTGGCTAAAATCGAGCTAATGAAATCCAGGGTTTAGTGATCGGCGGTAACGGAGAGTTACCTTTTATGCATAAAAACAGTTTAATGTAAGATGTGTCCTTGACAGTCATCAAGTCATGGGGAAAGTACAATCATGATAATAATGACTTAATCCAAAGGCTAATAGCAACATAATATGAAGAAATCACTTAATCTGGAAAAATATTTGTTTATGTCATTTTAAGCAGTGTCCACAGACTGGTTCAGTGAGCAAAGATATGTCCTCCAAAGGAGAGGTCCAAATGTCTGCTACTGTCAACAGAAAGGTTTGCTGTCCAGGTAAAGTATCTGCAACTTACTGACCACCCAAGTGTGTATGCAGGATATTGAAATGCAGTGTGTTGTCAGCTAATATCAAATATTCATAACTTTTGTACAATATTTAATTCCTAATTTGCACATGCTTTGTACATAGTAAAACTGGCTGATTAGTTGTTGTTGTTGTTTTTTAAATTATCATTATTTTTTGTATAGGTGAAACTTTATCTGCTTTTGCCAAAATCAGCAACTTCTCTTCCAAGACAATGAAGCCCAAATTCAGTTTGGAGCAGAGAATAGTTTATCGCGCCAGTGGCTCCACTAACACCACTTCTACAGTTCTATTTAAAATGGTCGGGGACTCTATCAGTGCAAGCTCAGAGGAAACTGTCTCCTGCCAAATGAAGATTCCTGATGATGCCATCTACACGCTCCGTAATTGTGACATCATCTCGGTTGAATATTACATCAAGGTATGATACAATTCCCTAGTGATGTTACATTACCTCAGAAAGGAAATTGCTTTTGTTTGCTAACATTGGCAGGTAAATTATAGACACAAGAAATATTTCCCAACTCAACATCTTTGCATCTTTGTGACAGAAAACATTCATTTTAGAAATGTTTCTCAATTTGTGACTGTTTCCCAGGTGTATTTGGACATTAGTTTTGCCATTGACCCAGAGGTGGTGTTTCCACTGGTCATCGTTCCTTCCAGCTTTGCTACCATTCAGCCTGAAGAGTCTGTGGGGCCTTTCCCACCTGGAATAGCTGGGAC
>VUQH01047766.1:0-12213 GCA_015106775.1 Etroplus canarensis
TGACCACACAGAAACCAGCCCTAGTCCTCAAGTAAATCCCCAACAACGTGGATAGATATACATTTGTGTTAGTGGCTTACTGTCAATGGAATGTGCGCGCGCACACACACACTTACGTGTTTGCCCCGTGGATTATATTTTAATGCTGGACTATAGATTAGATGCCAGGTGAGCTAGTCGTGGGCCATGTTAACATGGAGCCTAGTATTCCAACTATAATTGGTTTAAAAGCTAAAAAGAATAAAAATGCTCAAAATAAAAACCTCAATCACAATAAAAGGCCCAAATAGAAATTTCACTAATTCAAAAAAAATCATTCTTCATCCCTTCATTTTGACATTAGTGCAAGGGGGCGTACACTTATGCCCATTCCTAAAATGACAGCTCCCAGGCTGAACTGGTTCTCTGCAAAAGTTTATTTTTGCTACAAATGCTTTAGGAATTAAAAAAAAGAATGCACTGAACAAACAATAGAAAATCATTTTCATGGAGCTCATCAAGAACTTGCCAAAGAGATAAGACAGGAGTGGAGGAAGTGGAAGTATTCATACCTTTTGTGCACATCACACGTTTTCAGTCAAATGCTTTGGCACATGTAAACACCAGATTTATAAAGGCAGTGATGTGCCCATGTAACCATAGCCAAAAAACACTGCACCACACAAACTCCTCTCAAATCCTGTATTGCACGGTCTTGACGTTCATGTAAACTAGTCTTTGTGCCATAAAAACCTTGTGCTGGTGGAAAAAGAGGAGGAGGAATATCATTATAGTTTTGTTAAGCAGACCTACCCATTTGGGTCAGATGAATACACTATTAATTGCATAGCTATCTTTCTAACCCACACAGCTCTAACAATTCAAGCCAGTACACCTACACCACAGTGACACTGCTCTAATGTGACTTACCCCACTTACTGTGGCTCTATTATACAGAAGACCACAGGCATTTCCACCTTCCAGCTTGCAACAAGAAATCAAGTAGTAACAAAACAACATAGAAAGATTAAATAAACTATAAAGACACTTAGGACACCTTCAGAAACCTAATCTAAAACCTTTTTTCTTTTCAAAAGGTCACTGGTGGCTGCTTTTGGCTGATTCGCCAACTTTTTAATAGTCTTAATTTGTACATTTCCATGGGCTGCCTGCCTGAAGCCCAAGCAATGAATCTTCCGGAGTGGGTGAGGACCCAGTGGGTGTGATTCATATCCACAGCATCCTGCTGCACCTTCTGAGATCACCAGACTTTCTGCCATCACTGATCAGCTTTGTCTGGTTTCACATAAAGCCACTCTGTTTCAGTGGTTCGACATGTCAGCAATATTCTAATAAAAGTAACATCTGAGTTGTTTTTAACAAGTCTTCATTTATCAAGCGTCTCTACAGTTTTAGATGTCGTCATGTGGTTTAAATGCCAGCGTCCTTTCTGGATGCAAGTTGTACACCAGTTCCTTCATGACTATGTGGCAGGCTTATACCAGTATCAAAGCAGCACATTAGAAGTTCATCTTCATCAGTGGGAATAACAGCACTCCCCTGTGGAGAGACTGTATGGTTACAGCTCTATTCTCACATATTGCCCTGAATATATCACACATATATGTATTGTGTGCATTATTTTTCTAGAACACAATCAGGACCTCAGTAAGTGTTGTGAATGAGCAGGTTCACATCGGGTAATGTTAACCTGACAGACGGGTGAAGAAGTCTAACCTGCTCTAAACTGCCCACAATATTTGCTTTGGATATCTTGCTGAAGATCTAACTTAATAGCTGCAGATTCCGTTGCAACTATATCATGCACCTATGAATGCTACACGAAGTTGTTGTTTTTTTTGTTTGTTTGTTTTGCCTAGGATGTACACCTGGTTATGTACCATAATGGTTTTTGTGCAATTTTTGGTTTGGGGCAAAAAAAGTAGTCCACTCTTTGCATAAAAACATTATTATTATTATTTTTTATTTTCTTTGTAAACCATTTAAAAGACAATGCATCAGTGTTTAGACAGACAGAAATCAGGAGTCCTGGGGCTGGAAAACTTAGATTAGTCTGGCAAACAAATGAAAACAAATAAAAGATGCATGCGGGCACTTGCAGAAAGCCAATTCCAACTCGGAGTGTGTTTGTTATAATTTTGAGGTGCTTCACTGCCAAAGAGAAAAATAGCTGTGATTTGAATTGTTTATGAGACAATGTCTCCTCTGGTAAAAGACAAATCTTTTATGGCACTGCAGAGATCATTTGGTGATTTGAAATAGCCTTTTCTGGGAATGGGTTATATGCCAATTACTATTGTAAAAAGGTGGGCTCACATGACAATGTAAAGCAACGTAATGTGAGACTATTACAATGCCGCTTTTTAACCATAAGTTCATTGCCTGTTTATTCATTAATAAACAGGCAAGAACTCATGTTAAACCTGTAATAAGTGATTTTATGGCCGCTCAGGAGCAGCAAGCTGTGAACACAACAAAATTATTTCATCTCCTATAATGAGATCACAAACCTGGGGCCCATTTACACATCCAGCAGACAGAGGGCACCTCACAAATGCACTGTGTCTGATTGTGTCCTCACAAAGATAGAGAAACCAACACGTTTTGGAGTTTGAAGATGGGTACGTTCCAAAAAAAATGAGCACTGGTGTGGTAATAACTCCTGAGTCCCCTTGGGTAGGAATGTCAAAGTGTTGATGGGCATTGTGACTGGTGTGAACCCATCTCAGGATGGTCTCTAGTGTTTTTAATCTTTCTATGAAAACAGCTGCCTGACTCCCTGATGAGAATGCTGAGTGCTGAAAACATCGATGTTGTGGACATTAAAACCCACAACAGTGTGTTGACTCTATAATGCCACCCAGAGCTGCAGAGAACTGCAGAGTGTGGGGATATTTCCCTCTGGGTTTATGATTCAGAACAACCCCTTTTACATACAAGTGCTCATTTGATTGCTTGTTAATATAAACATGTTGATGATAAGTTCAAAAGAACATTAATAGGTTTTATTGATTAGGAATGTAAAAAATAAAATGCTTATGTTACACCATAACCTTATGCAAGGCTGGATTACCAGCCAGGAAGACCATGTAACTGCCTAGAAGTCCCAAAAGCCACAGGTTTACCCTATACTATTTGAAGCTACATGATATTTTTCTTTGTTTCTTATGAACTCTCACCACCAAAGTAAAATATCAGCTAGGCTCTCCATCTCCTTGTTTCCCTAGTCCCCTAAGCTGCTCCTTTGCATTCAGTGGGGACATCTGAGGTGGTTCTCTGGCTGCTGATTAAGATGTCTCCTGGGCACCACTTCTTCAAGCTCGTCCAACTGACCACAACTAACTGAGAGAAGACCTACATATCTCGCCTGGCCTGGGAGCACCTCTGGATCGCCCAGGAGGAACAGGCGAGAAAGATACCTAGAATACCCCCCAACTTTGCCCAACGTGGGCATCATTATTTCATCCTACTAAGTACATACGTCCATCCATTTTCTTCCACTCATCCCAGTTACTGTCACAGCAGCTGGAGCCTGATCTCAACTGTCACAGGGATGAAGTGAGGCACACCCTGTCAGTCTATCACAGGGCTACCATTAAAAGACAAGCAGCCACTGAATTTAAAATGACCACTTATGTGAATGTGGGACAAAGCCTATGCAGAGAACCTATGCAGAAATGGGAAACATGCAAACTCCACACAGAAAGGCCCCAGCTGGCTGGTGGATTCAAACCTTTTTGCTGTGACACTGCTAACCACCATACTCTATCCAAGCTAAGCACTGGGTAAAGGCATTGATGTTTTTTTTTGTCAATTTAACAATTAAAATTCCCAAAGAACTCAAGTCTGTTAACAGAGAAAAGTAGAGGACCCAGAAAACACTGCTTTAATAAATGACTCAAATAGTTGCCATGATCAGTTATCAAAGGAATTGTTAACAAATGGTCTATCGGTTAAGTAAATAATTAATTATAGTCATCAGTGGAATGCTGGTTGTTTTCTGGGTACCTGCAGAAATAATGTACTAATCCAGCCATGACTATGTAAGTGTAGTTTGATCAGATGTGACCGACAACATTAGGTAGCGTCCACAAGTGACAAGCAGTTTAGCTTCAGAAACTGAAAAAAAAAAAATCTCATATCTCTCAAATTTGTCAGCATGTGCACATTAAGCAAACTGCTGATCACATTAAGTTGAAAAAATAGTTCTTCTGGCCTTTATCAATGGCCCTGCCCTTCACTATATTCAGGGACCGTGAGAGCTGATGTAATCACAGAGAAATTTTCATGAGATTTGTTGCAGTTGTCTCTGTTATATATCATAGCTAATGTGACCAGAATGCGCCCCAAGGGGCTAAAATATTAAATCACGAGATATAATTTACAGCCCACATTGATACCGTATTGGCAACAGGACTGCCAGCTCCCACCTGCAACCATCAATTCCTGACTGCTTCCGCTCTAATGTAGAAATGACAATCAAATGTGCTGTGTTCATTCAAATCTGCACATCTATTAGGCTCCCTAACGCCACATGTCCCAGTCTCAACTCACATGTCTCAGTGACAGTCTAAACTATGGCAGCTTTAAAAGGCACTGGCCAGCCCTCTCATTTATCAAAAGTTTTACAAAGTCAACCAAAGCTAACATCCCTCCTGATTTTAGGTTCAGCTTGAGGCTTGATCAGTGACTTTAGTGAAAGCCCTCTGGCTGTGGCGATGGCAGAGGAGTACTAAGGAGTCAGTGATGTCTGCGGTGGAAATGGTCGGTGGAAGGGTGGGGAGGATGACAAGGACAGATGAAAAGAGGGTGCGGGTGATTGGGAAAAAATGAAGAAACAGATGAAATGAGGAGCCATGTCACAGAGAGGTGGTGGTGGGGAGGTTATAACAATGGGGAAGGGAGAGGAGAGGGTTAACTGAAGATAAGAGGAACGGTGCTATGAACAAAGAAACAGGGCTAATGACAGAGCCCACATCATCAGGAGGATCCATAAATAAATGTGTGACAGCAATAAATATAGTATGACAGGTAATCAAGGACACTGCTGGTGAAAGGGGGCTAGGACATGGGGACTACGGCGAGTTTTAAAAACACCCTGACTGATTGGCTGCTGATTGAAGCACAGCCTGTGAGGGGAAGATGTTACAAAAATACCCAGGAGAGAACAAACTTCAAGCAGAGAAAGTGAAAGTAGATGAAGATGACCTTTAACCTGCAGCGTATGACACGAATACCGAAGGATCGAAGGCAGCAGTGACGGGATCTATCAATCACGCAGTGTGGGGACACGCTGGTTATGTGGGGTGAAAGCGATCAAAACTATTAGGGTTTAAGAAGTGATATAAAGTGCAGTGTTTCCAAGCTGCCTCATGGGCAAAAAGAATGATATCTTGTCAAGAGTGCCTTTGGAAGAGTTTTAAATTCCTGCTGATGCTGGAAAAACAGTTCACCCTTGACAACACAAGTCAAGAAGTTTTAGCAAAAGGGGGAAAAAATAAAAAGGGATTGCTCTTTCCTGTGCTGATAGCATATTGTGCATACACCAAAATATTAAAATTAAATGTAAGAAAAAAGTTTCAATAAGGGTTCATTATGCTGAAGCTGAATGTGATGCTGTTACTGCTGGACGGACTGGTATAGCGCAGAAAGATTAAATGGCAGAAGTGACCATTCGGCTGAAGAGCCCGCAGAAGAAGGACGGTCCTTTAAGGAGCAAGTTACAGTAAGGTAGATTTTGCACTTTGTTAAAAGTATTGGGTAGCTTAGAAATGTGCTGCATAAAAGCATATTGGTTTAATCTAATGAAGGAAAAGTAAGTACCTTTGGCTGCTCCCATGTATTTCCCCAAGGTGTCACCATGTGGATGAATCTGCATAGGTAATTTGGCACAGATTAATAACTAATTCATGAAGAAAAGTGGGCAGCCCTCGTGGACAACTAAGGGTGAAATTTAAAGATGATTAACTGCACCAGTGTAAATTTAGACTTTCTTTCATGAATGAGTCTCTAGTTTTGTTTTGTGTTTTTTTGTTTTTTACAGATCTTCAACCAGCAGTGTTTGTGATACCCGGTAGGGGCAAAAATACTCTGAGTTACAGAAGGAAGTTCTTTTTCAACGACATTTGGAGAAAATCCCAAAAATATTGATGCTGCAGGCACTCATCAGTCAAACCTTTTGCGTCTTTAATCACCAGTTCTCAGCTGTGCCAATAAGTTAACTTAATCAGTTAGCCGATCAACTGGGATGTGTCTGCATTAGCAAACACAAGGTGGCATAGAAATATTGGAGTGGTGGTTGCGTTAATCATTGTTAGTTACGCCTCTGATCAATTTTGCATTGTAAGTTAAAAACAAAAGTTCTTCATTAAGCAAGGACGTTTGCAAGTGACACTAAAACTTTGAGTTTGTAAAACCAGTTCATGCATTCACTAATTCTGAGCTTGAATATTTTAATTCATTACTATCTGGCTGTTCCAAAAGCTCCCTAAAAAAGCCTTCACCTGTACTGACAGGGACTAGAAGGAGAGAGCATATTCCCCCGATATTGGCTTTTCTTCATCGGCTTCCTGTTAAATCAAGACTTTAATTTGAAGTCCTTCTTCTTGCATCCAAAGTCTTGAATAACCAGACACCAGCCTATCTTAACCCTAGAACTGCAGAACCTCAATATATTGATGTCCCAGATAAGTTTCGTGTACTGCCGGTCGTCTATATATTGATCACTTTCGGTGTTTTCATTCACTGCCAGTCGTCTAGCTGTTTGTATAGTTGGCAGTACTAGGGTTAAAGGCCTCATAGTACCATATTTTCTCAACAGAGCGTGTCACCCTCAGAGTACCGGTTTACTTGTGGTTCCTGAAGTCCGTAAAAGCAGAGCAGAGCTTTCAGCTATCAGGCCACTCTCATGTGGAACCAGCTCCCTGTTTGTATTCCGGAGACAGATACCCACTGCATTTAATATTAGGGTTAAAACATTTTTCATCAGGTGACCCTGAAAACCTCCCTCAGTTATGCTGCAATTTATATGCCACTGCTGTTGGTCATTACATTTTGTCTTCTCTCTCCCATAGTCTGTTATCCTCATCTTTCTATGCTCTCTTTTTTCCTCTTCTCTTTTGCATTGTCCCCCAACTGTTCGAGGTAAATGACTGCCCCTCCCTGAGCCTGGTTCTGCCAGAGGTCTCTTCCTGTTAAAAGGGAGTTTTTCCTTCCCACTGTTGCCAAGTGCTTGCTCATAGGGATTGTGGAGGTTTCCTCTTTACCTTACAGTAGAAAGAGCCTTGAGGTGACTTTTGTTGTGAGGAAAATAAATTGAATTTAACTGAACTGAGTGGCTGTGTATGTTCTGCCAGAGCATTGCAGCTGGCCATGTAGATCAAAATCTGCCATTTTCAATCCTGCAACACATCCCAACTGGCTCTCTTTGTAAATGTATTAAAAGCCATGAAATCAATAGGGATGAGGGTTTTTTCCCACTTCTGTTTCATATAACGTCATGGGATAGCAATGCTTTGATGCCACCAAAGTAGAGGGGAAGAGAAGAGAGAAAGTGGGGTGCCAGAGGTAAAAATAAGTCTGTTGGTTTATTTGGGTGATGGAGAGAAGGGCAACCCAGCTGCAAAGAGTGATAATGGCTTAACATGCTTGCCTGGTTTTCCTGGAAAAACTAATTTGAAAAGTGCAAGCAAGATTTTCTGGCAGTAACAACAGAGCAAATACCAGTATCACTGTTAATTAGGAGGATCAGAGGTAGAGGTTTGACATCATGGGCATCAGGTCAGAATGCAACTGCTAATGCTTAGAAATGTTTGAGGGAAAAATAGCAAGAGCAATGAACTCATCTAGAGCCAATCTCAGTAATAGACCACATAATGAAACAAAGGCATTTTTAATCATACTAAATATGCATGTGATTAAGTGTAACAGAAAATGCAGTCTGCTGCAGGGTAGGTAAAGAAAGCAGTGCACTAAATTCACTGCCACTCGCTAACAGTGTACAGTGCATGACAACAAATGGGGGGCCCTCTGGTGCACATTTGGTGATCTCTGCACATTTAGCTGCTGATGCATCAGCTAGAAAAAGGCTCAAGTGCAGGCTGAGCTGTGTTTTGACTAAATGGCAATAAAGGAAATCGAGTGGCAATCCTGAATACACAACGAGCAGCCTAGAAGTGTGTAAAAAAGACACATTCGTTCTAAACCTCAAAGGGGCCAATGCTGACCACCGCAAAACTATAGAAATGTGTTTCTTTGTCGGATACTAAGACCTAAACTTCCCCCACAGAAAAGCAACAAAATATTGCTATAGCTCAACCCAGTGGTGTGTGGTGGCTCTTAAAGAAAGGCAAGCAGAGACGACGATGCTTCCCCCAATCCGAAAGATGACAAAAAAAACCTTCCTCCTCTTTTACTTTTTTGTACATGCTGACAGCCTCGTGCATCTTGCTGCACTCCTTCCTAGCTGAAGAGTTTTTGAAGAGTTATTTCCTCTATTGTTATCATCAAACCGTGTACCGCTAGCTGAAAATTACAAGTGGAAAAGGGATTTTTGAGAACGGTTCCTTAATATGAAAAAATGGCAATACAATACTACGAAAACACCTCGCTGTACGTAAACTGTGTATTATTGGCAAATTTTACTTTAAGTATCAAAAGTAAAATGATTACTTGCAGAAAATGTTCACCATCTGTGTTAGATGGATGAATATTACTGCAGCTCATGTTGAAGGCTGAGGTTTAATGTGGAGGTTTACATACTTTGGATTCTGTTTAATCTACAGTAATGTGTCCTAGTCTGCAAAATCATAGGTTTGTATTTTGACTGCTCTGTGAAGGGCAGATATCTCTAAAAAACATCTTTTAAAGAGTGACAAGGAAAGGATAAAAAGACCTGCATCTTTATGTTGAAAAGTATGTTATTTTTATTAAATGAAAATTCCAGTGCGATTATTATTGTTTATCTATATTTTTTCAATTACAAATGAATTACCTCTCAGTGGACTGTCACCTCATCGTGGTGAAGGGGTTTGTTTGCCCGAGTGATCCCAGGAGCTGTGTTATCTGAAGCAAGGGGTCCCTGGCAGGGTGTTCCCATGCAAACTGGTCCTGGGTGAAGGGCCAGACTAGGAGCATTTCATAAAACCTATGATAACCACAAAAACAAGGATAAAGTTCACCCAGCGTTGCTGGGGGTTCACCGTGGAGAAAGGCCAGCGGCTCGAGGGCAAGTGCCTGGAGGCCAAGCCTTAGCCAATGAGGCCTTCCGGGCCAACCCTGAAAGAGCCGCATGGGCCCACCGTCCTGTGGGCGGATGCGTCTCTGTCTTGTTCATGAGTAAGCGGAGAGCAGAGTGGGAGAATGACAGACAGATGCGGCGTGTGCAGCGATGCAGATGCAGTAATGCTCTGTTCTGGTAAAAAGAGAGCTGAGTGCCTCAGTTTACCGGTCGATCTATATTCCTACCCTCACCTATGGTCACAAACTCTGGGTAGTGACCGAAAGAATGAGACTGTGAATACAAGCTGCAAAAATGAGCTTCCATTGAAGGGTGTCTGGGCTCTCCCCCAAGGAAAGGGTGAGGAGCTCAGTCATTCGGAAGGGGCTTAGAGCAGAGCTGCTACTCCTCCACACTGAAATGAGCCAGTTGATGTGGTTCAGGCATTTAATTCCTCATTGGCACCTCCTAGATGAGGTGTTTCAGGTATATTGTACCGGGAAGAGGCCCTGAGGCAGACTCAGGACACGCTGGAGATATCCCATCTCTCGGCTGGTTTGGCGGAGGAAAGTTGGAAACAAGACAAGTTGGAGCTAATTCTCTTGGCAGAGGTCCAGTAAGGAGAGTTGCTTTTCTAACTGGTGATGATTGCTGTTGAAGCAGTGTGGAAAGCAATAATAATAATCAGATGTGGCTTGATAAATTGTCTCCGCTGCAGAGAAATGTTGGGGCTTTCAGGGACTAAAACCACAAGAAATATGGGAATTCACCTGTTACCAGGACAGCAAAGGACAAAGGACAGTTCCTAAAAAGGAAAGAACAACGGATAGAAATGTTAATAAGAGAATGAGAGAACGTCAGTGTTACAAGGGAAAGAAAAGACAGACATACTTAATCAAGAGATTAATTGTACAAAATCTGCTCAGGACAGAACTGAAATAAATCGGGACTAAAGATGTGGATTGGGGATCGGGACAATGGTGTGGGTAGACAGACAGACAGACAAGATCAGGTGTAACATTACGTCCACCTGCCTAATGCCAGAGACACCCAGTGTTATTCACGTCACCTGTCAGTGGTCATAATGTTATGCTTGATTGGTGTAGATAGCACATACTGTATATGTCTACTTGACGATCCAAACAATCCTTGAGACTTGTTTTTATTTTAAAAAGGGTGACTTGGAAAAACAAGAAACGGTTAAACAAGTGGAAATGTTCATTACCAAAGATAATTTAGCAAATAGGCACCTGAGATTAGCACTAAGAAAGAGAAATCATGAAATGGAATCAGGAATTTGACTTGCAGTCAGAAACGAAGAATATAACATTTTTTTAAAAAGACATCCACTGCAGAGTTCTGCTACAGAATATAAAAGATTTAAAGCTCAAGATAGGCAGGTATTTAAACAAACACAATGAAAAACACTTGGAAAGGCCCGTTTAGTAAATTAGGAGATGCTCGTCAAAGCGACATATGATCTTCTTCTTCTTCTTCTTCTTCTTCTGACTGCTCCCTATTAGGTGTCGCCACAGCGGATCATCTGCCTCCATCTCATCCTATCCCTTTCATCCTCTTCCCTCACACCAACCCTCTGCATGTCCTCCTTCACTACATCAGTGAATCTTCTTCCTCCTCTCCTCCTGCCTGGCAGCTCCATCCTCAGCATCCTTTGTCCAATATGATTATTCTGGTGCTGTCGATGCATTTCTTCAGTCTAGAGGAATTAAAATCAACTTTAAATCAAGGTAGAGGTACCACAAGATGCAAGCATGTTGGAAAACTAATGAAAGAAGAAAAAACAGGTCCAAACAATAATATGTGCGGAAGCGTTTGTATTTTTAAGGGGTGTAGTCATTTCGATTTTTAAACCTGGTTGAAGCCCACAGCCATCACCTTTGTATTATGCTAGAAAAAGGGGAAAGTATGATCAGAGTCAGACTCATGCAGGTGCCAAAAAAGGGTTAGTCTTTGCCATATCAGAGTGGTTTTAAACAGGCTTGCTCAACAATGGACTCAAGTCCTGAATCTTGATACTGATATTAGCAAAAACTCTGGCTGAAGAAGCAGGAGTGGCAGTATTTCTTTACACTTAAAAAAGTTTGTCATGTTATAAATGGAAGGGTTATCAATTTCTCTACATGACACTGGGATTAGAGGAAGAATGTGTAATTGGGTCGAAACCTTTTTCAGACCAGTACAGATGAGGGTCGGGCGTGAGCTATCCAAAGAGCTTCAGGAAGAGACTGGAACACCCAAGGAGAGCATCATTATTAGCCCTGTACATTTTAGTCAATATTCAGAACAGCAGGAAAAGGATTTCATTATGCACAGGTGATGGGGACATTCTGGAAGCAAGAAAGTAACCTTGCTCTATGTTTCCAACCAAATCCATTCATTTCTACAGACTAAATAAAATAAATTATACTTGGAAATTTAAATAAAAAATCAAATCAGAATCTGCAAATACAGTGAGGTCTGTATGTTTTTGAACGACACATATTTTGCACGCTCACAAGCAAGTTCATGACCAGGCATATTCCTTTGTTATATAATGACAAATTAAGCAAATAAAAAATTTGGAGTCTTCTTCTTCTTCTTCTTTCGGCTGTTCCCATTAGGGGGCGCCACAGCGGATCATCTGCCTCCATCTCATCCTATCCCTTGCATCCTCTTCCCTCACACCAACCCTCTGCATGTCCTCCTTCACTACATCCATCAATCTTCTCTGTGGTCTTCCTCTTCTCCTCCTGCCTGGCAGCTCCAACTTCAACATCCTTTGTCCAATATGTCCACTATCCCTCCTCTGAACATGTCCAAACCATCTCAGCCTTGCCTCTCTGACTTTGTCTCCAAACTTCTCAACATGAGCTGTCCCTCTGATGTACTCATTTCTAATCCTGTCCATCCTGGTCACTCCCAGGGAACATCTCAACATCTTCAGTTCTGCCACCTCCAACTCCACCTCCTGTCTTTTTGTCAGTGCCACCGTCTCC
>VUQH01047768.1:6071-32000 GCA_015106775.1 Etroplus canarensis
TCCAGATTATTTTACCTGAACCAAACTGTATTTTCAGTAGTCAGAACACATCTGATGCAGACCATCTCCTGCAACTTCTGACCACATCCTGACCCCATGCTCCACAGTTCATGTGTAAAAATGGCTCTACACATGGAAGAGCGAACATCTGCAGGTCCTTACAGAGGAAGAAAGAAAATGAAGCAATGTAGAAGAGGACGGGTTAGCTGGAACACAGGCAGGCAGGGGGTCTTGCATTTTGTGACATGTGGCATTGTGCTCATTTTTCCACTTTAGTAGCTTTAAGAATGCCGGGGCTTTACCAGCTGACAGTTTAGCCTCTTCAGTTAATCCAAAAACAATAGACCCTTTTCCACTGTGAGAACTATCAGGCAGCTTTTGGGTGGCCTGCATCTTTATGTGTCTGTGGGAAACTCGTCTGCAGGACTTCTTTCAGGGCTAACTGTCGAGAGAAAAGCAGCACCTACTCTGAGGTAGGTACTTCTGAGTTGGGCCCGTATCTCCTGGATGGGGCTCGACGTTGGTTTGAACTCTAAGCTGACAGCCACAACAAGCGCCATTTTGAAAACCAAGCAGACACCAGATGAAGAACAGCAGAACAAGTGGAAAAGAGAAGAAAGATAAAAGTTAGAAGAGGACTGATGTGTTTTTAAACAATGCAACTGATGAAATACAGAAAAAGAGAGAGAAAGCAAACAGCTGTGGTTCGGAAAGCTAAAAAAAAGTGATAGAAAAAAGTCATGGATCAGAGAAACAAAACATTTTCTGATTGTTTAAAAGTGATGATGTTCAAAAGCCCCAAAAGTCTCCATACCTTCACAGCCTGCAGGAAGACTTTTGTAACCAAGGAGCAGCTTCCTCCTGCCTGCTGCTTTGTGTGAATCCGCCATCACGAAGACTAATGCGGTCTGAAGGAAACTATTTAGTTACCTGAAAGGTTAGTGAGAGAAAACGTTCCCGCTACTTTGGCTGGAAAAACAACTAATGAAGTCTCTTTGCAGAAACTATTGTAACTAAACTACAGTATATTTCCCCAAGAGAAGGTAATGAATGCTGCTTTGTACATTGGAATGTTCATGTCACTGCATTCCACATTAACATGTATGGAAAAAAGGATGACTCAGTTTATAGATAGAGGTATTAGGAGAGAGATGAATATAATGGGTTCTGATCATTATGTATATTATGTACAGCAGGGCTGTGTCCTGAGCCCACCTCTGCAGTGCCACATCTTGTAAAAATCACACTGTGAAGTACGCAGACAATGCGACAGCAGTGGGATAACAACAAATGAGTCACACAAGTCCAGGTCCTGGACGTCAGGAAAACCAGAGGAGCTCATCACTGACTTCAGGGGGAACTGGTCCATTCGTACACCACTCCTCATCAACGACACTGCGGTGGAGGCAATGAGCAGCACCAAGTTCTTTAGGCGTGCAGATCAGACAGGCTGGCCTGATCCCTCAACACTACATCTCTTGTGAAGACAGCACAGCAGTGTCTGCACTTTCTGCACCAGAGAAAGAGACCACGGGTCCCCCGCCCATCCTCACCATACAAAGCAGACTGATGAACTGTATCTCTGTCAGGTTTGGTCAGTGCAACGCTGGAAGTCACTGCAGAGAGTGGTGAGGACAGCAGAGAAGATCACTAGGACTTCACTTCCTCCCATCCAGGACATTGCACACAAACACTGCCTGACCAGGGCCCATGACATCATTAGAGACCCCACCATGGATCTGCTGTCCTCTGGCATTCAAGGCAAAACATCTACATTCTGCAACGGTTTCTTTCCTAAAGTCATCAAACTTCTAAACTCCCAACACATCCTCCACCCATACATCCATCCACACACACACACACACACACACACACACACACACACACACACACACACACAGAGTAGACTACACTTCAACTGATCCTCCTGCAGAGGTCCCTAATTCATTATCCATAAGTGTAATATACAAGTGTAACAAAAACACTCAGTGCAATATTTCTGTCCAGCGTTTACAAGTGAAAGTATTCATGCCTCTTGAACTTTTCCACATGTTGTCATGTTACAACCACACATGACAGACCAACACAAAATAGTGCATAATTGTGAAGTGGAAGAAAAATTATTCATGGTTTTCAAATTTTTTTACAGATATAAATTTAAGAAGTGTGGTGTGCATATGTATTCAGCCCCCTTTACTGATACCCCTAAATAAAATCCAGGGCAGCTAACTGCCTTCAGAAGCCACCTGATTAGTAGAGTCCAGCTGTGTGTAATTTAATCTCAGTATAAATCCAGCTGTTCTGTGAAGGCCTCAGAGGTTTGTCAGAGAACATCAGTGAACAAACAGCATCATGAAGCCCAAGGAGAGGTAACTCTGGAGATCCACAGCTCAGGTGGGACAATCTGTCCACAGGACAGCTACTAGTCATGAACTCCACAAATTTGGCCTTTATGGAAGCGTGGCAAGAAGAAAGCCAAAGAAGTCCTGTTAGCAGTTTGACACAAGTCATGTAGGGGACACAGCAGACACGTGGAAGAAGGTGCTCTGCTCAGATGAGACCACAACTGAACTTTTTGGCGTAAATGCAAAAAAAAAGTGAGACAGAAAACTAACACTGCACATCACCCTGAACACACCATCCCCACTGTGAAACATGGTGGTGGCAGCGTCATGCTGTGGGGATGCTTTTCTTCAGCAGAGACAGGGAAGCTGCTCAGAGTTGATGGGAAGATGGATGGAGACAAATACAGGACAATCTTGGAAGAAAACCTTTTAGATTCTGCAGAAGACTTGAGACTAGGGTGGAGGTTCACCTTCCAGCAGGACAGCAACCTTAAACATACAGCCAGTGCTACAATGGAATGGTTTAGATCAAAGCATGTTCATGTGTTAGAATAGCCCAGTCAAAGTCCAGACCTCAATCTAACTGAGAATCTGTGGAAGACTTGAAAACTGCTGTTCACAGACGCTCTCCATCCAATCTCACTGAGCTGGAGCTGGTTTACGAAGAAGGATGGACAAACATTTCAGTGTGTAGATGTTCAAAGCCGGTAGAGACAAAAGACCTGCAGCTGGAACTGCAGTGAAAGGTGGTTCTACAAAATACTGACTCAGGGGGGCTGAATTCATATGCACGCCAAACATTTCAGGTTTTTTTTTAATCGCTTTGTTTGTAAACAAATGCAATATGATCTTGTTCATGTGAGCACTGATTAGTGTATGGCTGAATGACAGTTATTTCCATCCCACAGAGGAGCTAATCTGACATTTGTTTGTGAAGACTGCTGCGGGCTCTGGGTGGAACGCTTCAGTTCCAGACACTCATTCAGTACGTGCCTGTGCCAACTCCAGCAAGTCATTCTGAAATGATTCACTGTGTGTCAGATGACATAATCAGGCTATATTTAAAGCTGATGTGTAATTACAGAGCCTAAGTTAAACACAGCATGTCCCAGAGTACCGAAAAGTGTAAAACACCTGACCATTTCTCCTCTGAGCCACAGAAGATCTCCACTGTTGTTCATAAACTATTACTGAGCCACATATTTGTTCTAGGCTGTTCATCATTAAAGGATATGGGTGCTGTAGTTCATTTACAGTCAGTTCCACAGTCTATAGTCATTTATCATCTGATTGTTCGGGTGTTCTGTAGGGTCTTTACCGTACACAGCAAAGAGGCAACATTTGTTGTGAACTGATGCTATATAAATAAAATTAAACTGAATTGAATTACCATTGTTTGACGCTGGTGTTCTGATAATGGAATATTCCAGATGTTATCCAATGTTTAGATGATGTGCTCTTTGGTGCAACTTTAGAATTCCAAAGAATTAGGAACACAAAATACCAGCACTGACTGAGGAGCATGCTTCACAGTGTTTAATCAAATAAAAAGAACACTGCTTTAAGCCATCCTCAGTGCAATTCTAATTCAATCAAAGTGCACCGATGATGGCTTATGGCAGATCATCGTCGTTTTTTGCCCATTATTAAACGTGAAGAACACTGATCAGTGAAGGTCAGTATTTTCTCTGTTCTTACAGGTCATAAAGACCGGGCACCTGGTACACCTTTTCTCCAGGAGCTCTGGGTTCTCCTGCTATTGAAAAATGTGCTAGATTAATGTTGTCTTTGTCAGCCCAGTACACTCTCACTAAAGTCTGTCCATCATCTACCGCTTTTCCAGGGGTCTGGGTCAGCAGTTTGAGCAGAGAAGTCCAGATATTCCTCTCCCCAGCCACCTCGTCCAACTCTTCAGGGGGGACACCAAAGCATCCCCAGGCCAGCTAGGAGACATAGTCTCTTCAGCGTGTCCTGGGTCTGCCCTGGGGTCTCCTCCCAGAGGAACGTGCCCGAACAACCTCAAGTGGGAGGAGTCCAGGAAGCATCTTAATCAGATTCCTGAACCACCTTAACTGGCTCCTTTCAAGGTGGAGGAGAAGCGGCTCTACTCTGAGCCTCTCGGGGATGACGGAGTTCCTCACCCTATCTCTAAGGGTGAGTCCAACAACCCTGCAGAGAAAGCTCATTTCAGCCACTTGTATTCACGATCTCATTCTTTTGGTCATTACCCAAAGTTCGTGACCACAGGTGAGGGTAGAAACTTAGACCAGTAAATTGAAAGCTAAAAGCCCGAGATAGCTGAACTCCTTCACTTGGGGCAGGACCTCGACCCCAACACGGAGAGAGCAATCCATCCTTTAACGGCAGAGTACCATGGCCTCAGACTTGGAGGTACTGATTCTCATCCCGACTGCTGCACACTCAGTAACAAACTGTCCCAGCAAGGCCTGTAGGTCATTGCTCAATGAAGCCATCAGGAGCACATCATCTGCAAACAGCAGAGACGAGATCCTGTGGCCACCAAGCATGACACCCTCCATTCCCTGGCTGCGACTAGAGATCCTATCCATAAAAATTATGAACAGGATTGGTGACAAAGGGCAGTCCTGATGGAGTCCCGCTCTCACTGGAAACAAGTTCAACTAGTTGCTGGCAATACAAACCAAACTCTCGCAATGGTTGTATAGAGACCGGTTTGCTCGTAGCAATGAGCCCGATACTCCGTACTCCTGAAGCCAGAGCAGTAATCTCAAGAGATCACTTTCTGCTTAAATAAAGGCTAAATCAAATAAATGTAAAGAAAAAATCACTACCTCCACTTCATGAAGTGCCACTTTGTCAGAAATCTGTTCTTGTTGTATTTTAATCCCCTTAGCAGTACTGGCATACGCCTTTGGCACTGATTTCCCCACATTATGAGGAAATCACTCAACATTGACGCGCATTTGAGTCCTGTCTAACACCACTGTTTCTGGACAGTAATATTAGGTTTTCTATCAGTCTTTTGTTAGGTTTAGGCATTAAAGTTAGGTTCAGTTAAAGGGAAAAAATACCACAATTTGGGTAGAAATACAAGCTTTAACTCTGTAAAGCACACATTAAAAGGAAACTTCACTGACAAATCTCTCAGGAATTCCTTGGTTAACACAGTTATGAGTCACAGAGTCCAGCATCAATAACAAAATGACCCCTCTTGCCCATGGTCTCATCATTACTGTGAGACACTGAGGGATTTCTGCTCAAAGGTAATGATGACACAGGAGGTACCCAACGTGTCAGACAGCATGAAGCATCCTGTGTGACCTGTTGGGACTAAAAACAACTTCCTTTAGCATCTCTTCTCAATGTGTTATAAGGCTGTTATTTATCCTGTATGTCAAACTGCAAGAAAACATGTTGTGACGTCTGCTACAACTCTTAGCTCTTTTAAATCAAAGCTTCAAACTGTGCAGCTGCATTTTACTAAATCAGGTGACTTCTAAAAATAAGGGTGGATCATCAATAATAGATATTTATGTGAAAATATATGCAAATGATAAATGCACAGTTGGTATAGGATCCACCAGGCTGGATATTATGTGTTGTTTTCAGTGGAAAAAGGAGGTTTTAGAAAAAAAGGCCACCTCAGCCTCTCAGCTGTGACAGTCCTACTGCATTATGCATTCTAGCCTCACTGACCCACTTTCACGCCCCGTTCGCTCCCATTCACAGCTCCCCCACACCTCCCATTCAGTCCCACGCAGCCTAAAACACAGCGTGTCAACCGGTAGGGTCTGCAGGTCACACTTTGGAGGCTCTAACACTAAATGGTTAAACTTCACAAGTCAGAAACCGCTGAATGAGCTATCACATACGTTTGAGTTCAAAGAGCACCAAGAGTCAAAATGCCCAGAATAAATATAGAAAAGCCAAAATGAATCCAAAGGACTGCAGTTTAAATAATGAGATAGTGAACACACACACACACACACACATTTGCTTCCTATTAATGTGGGATATTATGTTTTGTGGTCATTATTTGTAGTTCTCTTAAATTCCTTTGCATTACCCATGTATTCTGTCTACATGGAGGAAGATGGACTGACAGTCCACAACAGGTACAAAGATTTCATGTTGATTACAACACGTTTTTTCAAACACACACATATGGAATGAGGTTAGGAAGGGAATGGGAGAGATGGATGAGCAAGAAGGGATGGAGAGGGAGGATGAGTATGAAATCACATTAGTTTGGATTAGGCGTGATCAATGTTTCAGACCTGTGACAGAGGTTATATTACAAAAAGAGCACTGTTTCATTTATTTTAAGATTATCTAAAAGAACTGTGAAACTCTTCATCCTGACAGAAAGCTGGCTCTGTGGACATGGTGCTCGCTGAACTCCTGAGGTTTGGCAGTGTATTCATTTTATTTAACTGGAAACACTGATCAATGATCCTGCCATCATTTCACAAACTCAAACTTGACAGACTCTGATGCACTACACTGCGTGCAAGGTGGAAGAAACGATCATACGCACACCCGCTTTGATTTATTTTCCATATTTACTAAATGAAATGTTTCCCTGACAGATATAAGAGCTCACAAACTATATCTGCTCAGTAAAAGCTGTTCTGAATACAGTTTTGGGTTCCAAGACTTCTCTGGTCATCAACAGCAAATATTCAAAGCCTGATGAAACAGTGCTGGATTTTATCACCATAACATCATGTGACAAATTCACCAAACGCACAAAGATCATGTCTGTGGTGTTTCAGCTACGTTTTACGTACAAAGTGATCAGTCAGACAGAAAGTTAGGAACAGCACTCATTCTCTCACAGGCTGCTCTCTATCACTCCCTGAAGCTGAAAAGAGCACAGAAGGTGTGCACGCGAGAGGAGAGGCGAAGCTATGTTTTCACGTAGTTTTTAAGTTAAGTGCCTCTTTGACAAAAAAAAAAGTCATTCAAGCAACATGACAGAATGCTGAGATAGCAACAGAGAGGTGGATTAAAGCATGGCGATCACTGCTGAGAGGGAAACAGGCTGAGATGGTGTCTGTTTCTTCTTTTCTGAGAAATCATATCTGAATCCCAAAACTTAAAAGTGACTCACCAATAAAACAGTGAAAACTGAATAATTGAATTTTCAGGTACAGTCTTACCATCCATATCAATCCTGGGACAAAAAGTCCTGGGGAGTTGGTGAGAGTGTTAATCGTTGTCGTTGCTGTTAGTTGATTAACTTGTCAACTGAAACTCTCACCATGCAACTTTGCTTGTTTTAAAAAAATCTAATTTAAGGAGACTAATGAGCCACAGGATTAAAATCAAGTAAGTGAATAGGAACATTTGTATTGTTACATTTGACAGTTCTGCCGACAAACCTCGGATCCTGGCTTTCATGTGGATATTACTGTGACACATACCACCCAAGCACGCTCCCCATGGGAGAGGCGCCCCCTGACATCAGTGGCCTCCCCAGGCGGGACAATGCACCCTGCCACATGTAAAAACTGCTCAAGCATGGTCAAACACACAAGACAAAGAGCTCAAACCACTGCACCGGTCTCCAAGCTCCCCAGATCCCAATCCAGTCAAGCAACCATGGGATGCACCAGAAGATCCACAGAGGCCCTAAACCCCAACCCACAGGACTCAAAAGATCTGCTGTCGATGTCCCAGTGCCAGACACCACAGGATGTCTATGGTTCAAAAGCTGTGGATGATCTGGATGTTGTGGTGTAGGGAAATGCACATCATACAACAGCAGTCAGAAAAGCCCCATCTCCCAATGCTAAAGAGTGCCTGCAGCCAGATTCAGATCAACTTCAACATTTAATCATGTTTATCACCTCCAGTAAAAATTTCATGCAAGTCTGTACGGTAGTTTTTGCCAGCACACACACAGAGAACCAAAAGCACGACTTCCTTAACAGAGATGATAAAAGGACTCCTAAATGAAGCAATGGGAAACCTTCTAAACATGGGATATGGAGGATATCAACCTTAAGGTCACATTTCTTTTCTAGCAGTACTATGAAAGACTACAGACTGCCTCCTTTATCACATGACACTATGTATTCCTACATTTCCAGGTTGCTTGGCTGCTCCCTGAGCCAGCTCTCCCTTAGAAAATATCTGATCTCAGTGGGACTTCCCGCTTAAATAAAGGTAAATAAAATAACCGTAATAAAAAGAAAAGCCATTGCATTCAAAGATTTATTCAAGGGAGAATTCAAATGTTCCGCCCCTACTGTATGAAGAAGGTGAAAAAAGTAAATCCATTATATGACAACTAGATAAATGATAGCTTTTGGTGCTGGTGAGACCTCCTGATACCCTCTACTCCCCTATCTCAGTCGAAACCGCTCTGATTGTTTCACAACATATAACAGATTAGGTGCTGAGAGGCAATCTGGTTGTTTTTGGCCCCGAGGGACAGAAGACTGGAAAACAAGAAAAAGTCAAGATGACAAGAAGAAAAAAATTGTAGTTTACTCTTCTGTGGATATGTCAGCGATGAACTGAAGATAAAAAAGGATGACTGAGAATCAGTTTGTGTGTGAATTCTTGGCACACATGTGAGTCAGTGCAGGATAAGTTACTGCTACAATCTGAAGCTGATTCATCAAGTCCTGCATCTTTCAGTTGCTCCTGTTAGAGGTCTCCATCATCTGCCTCATCTCACCCCTGCATCCTCTTCTATCACTCCAGCCCTCTGCATGTCCTCCTTCACAACATCCATCAACATTCTGTGGTCTTCTGTTCAAGTCCAATAATATTTTAATGAACCAGAATGCAGAACAGACACCAGCGTGTGACATGATGACATACGGAGTCTGTCTTTTCTATTTGTGTTTCATTCATCCAACAATTTATACAGTATGTGCATGATATATACTCACCCGGTACCAGCATGTACACCTAGCTAGTACTGGGTTGGACCTGCTGTAATTCTTGGTGGCAAGGTTCTGGAAACATTCCTCACAGAGAGCATCACACAGCTGCTGCACATCCATGATGCAACTCTCCCATCCCACCACGTCCCAAAGGTGCTCTGTTGGACAGAGACCTGGTGATGACTGAGAGGACGTGAGACATGGAGCGTTATCCTGCTGGAAGCAGCCATCAGAAGATGGGTACATCCTGGTCATAAAGGGATGAGCAACAATACTCAGAATGCTGAACTGGTACCACAGGGCCCAAAGTGTGCCAAGAATACCGTGGCAGCAGAAACTGAGAGTCTTCAGACCATGCTCAAAGTTGCTTAAACTGTCTTCATCCCCCATTCTGACGCTAAGTTTAAACTTCAACAGGTTGCCTTGACCTAATTGCATAAATGCACTGAGGTGCTGTCATGTGATTGGCTGCTCAGCTATCTAGGGGTGGCAGTGGCTCAGTCTGATGGTGAATGGTTGGGAACCAGAGGGCTGCTGATGTGGTGCTGGTTTGACATTCACCTGGAGGTCGGAGGTCAAAATTCATGAGCCACCACAGACCCTCATATGGAGCTCCTAGGATTTCTCATTTGTAAAAACTGTTTTGGTAATGATTCAATTTAACAACAGTATCCATATTCATCTTTTAAAAGGCTTTTTCAGAGAATATTAGTGATATTGCCTTGCTCCCGGTTGCCTTTTGATAAACGGACTGGTACTTATACGGCACTTTTCTCTTCTAGACTTTCACACAGGGCTTTATTCTACGCTCTACTCTTAATTAACACTCAACTATTACACACACACAAAATCTCACAGAAATTTTGGGGTTCATTATTTTTCCCAAGGAAACTTTGGTGTGTGGACTTGAGAAGCCAGGAATCAAACTACCCAGCTTCCGATTGGTAAAAGACCCAGAGCTGAGCCACAGCCCCCACTCCTTGACTCCAGCAGGGCTGCTCTTCATCACGGATTCTTCTCTGGGCAGAATTTAGATTTGGGGAGGAACTGTGCCCCCAGTGGGAAGGCTGAAGTATCTCAAGCTATTGTTCACACATGGTGGGAGAGTGACAAGAACTTTGTTCCAATGCTGCCTGGGCTTCAACCTTAAATATTAGGTTAGAAGATCAGTCATTCGAGAGGGGCTCGTCTGTTACTCCCCTCCACTGAAAGGAGTCAGTTGGGGTGGTTTGGGCATCCAGCTATAATCCTCCCAGGCTCCTCCTAAGTCAGGTGTATCGGCCATGTCCCGTCAGGCCAGAGAAAGATCCAGGTTATGTTGGAAAGATTGAGTCTCTAAGCTGACCTCGAAATGCCATCAATATTCCCCCCAGCAGAGGAGGTGGCCGAGGAGAAGGAGTTTTGGGGAATCTCTGCCTAGACTGCTGTCCATATTAGTGCGACGAGTGGCAGTGGGTGGGTGGGTGGATGGCTGGATGGATGGCAAATCTCCCAAAACCGGCAGCATATACTGTATCTCTGCACTCAGACAGAGCAGTGAGTCTGAGCCGGCCAGCTGATGAAGAAATCACAGAGCATTCCTTCAAAATCGTTGTTAATTACACACTACATTCTTCTGCAGACTCCAGGGGGTTGTGAAATATGGTGAGACATACAGAAAGAGAAAGTGAGACGGGGCTTTAGACAGATATGAGGTTGAATGAATTGGATAGAGGCTAAATAGAGACTCAGATGAAAGACAAACTATGTGGAGACTGGTTCAGTGTGAAAGAAAGAAAAGAATAGTCTATACTTAATCATCTAAGATTAAGTAAGCGATGGAGCAACATGAGCCCACATCGAGCAAGTTATTGAGACAGATTTAGGGAGAGAGACACGCTGGTATTTCACCACATCAGTCTACTTCAGAGTTTGGGGTCATCTACAGACTACATTCAAAGCATGTTGACTGTGAGGCTTAACCAGATTTAAAAGATAACAGTCATATCTGACTTTTTCAGATATCAGGCATTTTCATCCCTACTCGTGTCCTGCATTTTTTGGAGTTTTTTTGGAGCGAAAACTTAAAGCGGAATTTCATCTCAGAAACTCAACTCGCACTGTTTCTGTGCAGTCAGATGGAAAATGTAGCACTCACCATGAACAAGTGTAGTAACATGAGTGCAGAGAGCTTGTTTCTTTGTTTGTTTTTGTGACCTGTGCAGGAAATACATCCTGAACCCACTGCTGAGTAAGATCATTTGGTTATGTAAAAGAAACCGGCACATAACTTCAGACTGGTTGGAAAGTTCAGACATCCCCCATAACTCTATTGGTCAAGAAAAAACTAATGGTAATAACAGCAAATGTGTAAAAAGGTTCCCTTTAAAGCTGTGTGTTTTTAGCAACTCACCATAAAATGTGCTGTTTCATTACTGTAGACTGATTTTTAAACCATGCTAAGGTGTCAGCTGGTTTCCGATCACGAGCAGTCAACTGCCCACTCACAAGGTGGAAAAACACATCTTAGTCTTTGCAAATGGTGAGCAGACCAACAAGCAGCTCAACGCTACTATTTGAAGATGTCCGGATATAAACTTTTCAAAGCTGCACCAAGCCAACATCTGTGGCTTAGAGAGGAAATTTAAATACAGTATCTCAAAATGAAAAGATACAAGAGGCAGCTACCCCGCTAAAAGTACACATTTAATAGGAAACAAAGTTTCACAACAGCAGATAGCTGGGCTGGGACTCATGGAGACTAATTTACATAAACGGATACTCGTCACTCGGTCACAGTTCAGCTCAGTCCTGTAGTGTCTGTGTCTCGGTTGCTGGACTGGTGCCAGGGTTTTTCAGTTCCACTGGAGTCTTGACTGTTTTTGGTTCCTTATTTTATGAGGTGTTTGGTCCTTTGTGATTCTTCAGCACCTGTATGAAAGTTTCCATTAAGGAGTCTCAGGAGTCTCCCTAATGTTCCTGTTTATGCCTCCCTCTGCTGACCTTTGCCCCTGACTTCTGATGAAGTTCTTATTTAGGTCTGTGTTACCATCCTTTGATTATTTCTTGTTTTACTCTGAAAGTTAGGCTACGTTCACACAGCAGGTCTGATGTTTTAGTGTGGTTGTTCACCGCCATCAGACTCCAGCGTGAAGTCTCCAGCCCCGAAGAAGAAGACGCGACGTCACACGCAGCACGCTGTGTTTACAGAAGTAAATATGGATGCTACATATGTCAGCGCGTGAGTAAAACGTCACTTTTTTTCCACTGACTAGCTCCTTCAACACTGTCTGCCATGCTGGTTTGGTCCACTGTCCATCTCACCACATCTCACCTCCTCGTGTTTCAGTGAAAATGTGTATATTAAGCCAAACCTTTCTTTTGATATAACTTAGCTCTCTGGGTAACCTCCTGAGACACTGTGTCATCAAATGGGGACATTACATTTGGGTTTTCTGCACTTTATACTTTTTTCTGCTCTACATATCCTGTCTCATGAATTGCTAAGACCAGAAAATGCAGGTCAAGCACAGGACAGTCTCCTGCCGTCTGAGTGACAACTCTGTGATTATACCTGCTAATTTGGAGGGTTCACCTGCACATCAAAAATGATGCTTTAGGGGTCCCTGGTGTGATGAAATGGCACAAAAACAGGTCCTGACCACAGATCAGCATGTGCTGGTCAGGGTGGACGACTGGCCGGACAAAACATGTGACTCTGATGCACATTTCATGGTTTTTTTTTAACCAAGTACAATCCTTTCATAGACTATTCATTTGCAGAAACAAAAACCAGAAGCATCAGCTTTGTCATTCTATGCTATGGCAGCATATCAGCGAAACCTGTGGGCTCATATGAATGCCTGTGCAGATTATCACTGTGTATACACACACCACTATAAAGCTGCAGTATGTATGAAAGCATTGCATATTGCTGATGTGCAACTCTCTTCAACCTTTTTTCCAAAACAAACAACAAAGGCAGAAATTAGGGAGGACACTCTGAAGCAAGTGAACACAGCAAAACACAGGACGGTGCTTTCACAGGTCACACCAAAGGTCATAACACAGGCCATTCAGGTAGAATTCCCACCTGTGATCTGAATGCGCTGACTCATAACTCTCTTCACAGATGTAGCTGATTGGTTGTGCATATGGATACAAAGCCTGTGAGTGTGACTTACAGATCTGCTCTGAGTTCACTCTGACTGGTAGTGGTGATTCATATCTCCTATTTTTTGTTTAGTTCATGTTGAGCGGGGGATTTTGGACAGTGCGATTCCTCTGAAAAGCATACTGTAAAACATATTAAGATGGTCCTCGATACAAGGCCATCAGATTGTGATGGTCTACTACAGAACATTTTTCAGCGACAGGCTGGGAGTGGAATAAAGAGCGTGGACAAGAGCAAATGGCTTGATAAGATCTATAGGACAGAGGGTTAGGATGACTTCAGCTGGAAGTTGTATAGTCTCAGTAACATGTTCAGATACCTGACATTTATCACAGTGTAAATTAATGCCCAGGATTTTGCCAGTAAAAACAAATTTTTGCCTTTAATCTGTTTGTCGAAGGTTTTTGGCACACACAGTATTTCCATCTGTGGTAAAAAGCCCTTTCATCTGCTACTCCAGGAGGGGGTTTCTGTAAAGTCCTGTTATTCTGCAATAACATTATATTTCGAAATAGCATTTGGTGCAGGATCAGTAGGTTGATAGGGCTTACCTTCAGAAAATATCCAAAGCAATGAAGCAAAAAATGTTAAGATCTCGAAGGCCAAAAGGAAAACTAGATGTGTAAAGCCAATGAAAACATGGGGGAGAGGTAAAAAACAAAGAGGAACCACTTGGAAAGTTGTGAAGATAAATGAGAACAGGGTTCATTGGAGAGGCTGACTGCGAATTTTTCCTTCAAAAACAAGCCAGTTGTAGTAAGTCAAATGAGTCAGAAGGATCCAGGCTGAATCATATGCAGGCTTTGAGTGTGTATTCAGTTCGTTGTCCTTCTTCAAGCATCAATACATTTTGCATTTATTTGAAAAAAACTCGGTACGCTCGCAGCAGCCTCTGGAGACTATAATATTCATCACACTTCATTACGCAGCTCAGAGTTTTGGGACAGCCTTTTGAATGCAAAGCTGTTATTTTGCTTTGAGAGGGAAGCTAAAGAACTGCTCAAAAGCCAAACTCACCCAGGATCCATAACAGGAACACATATGGAAGAGGCCTGAATCTGATTCTCATAAAAAAAGCAGATATGGGTCACATATGGGTAAAAAAAAGGATTTTGGCCACTTTTGCCTGCAGTGTGAACATAGCCCTATAGTTTATGACATTATTATGACCATGACAACATGTAGGTACAGAGGGCAGAGGGACACATGGAAACGCTCACTTGAAGAACATTAAAATCCAGACCAGTAATCTTAGGAGGAGTACACGTGTGGACAAAATTGTTGGTACCCTCCGGTTGATGAAAGAAAAACCTACAAATCTCACTAAATTAACTTGAAACTGACAAATGTAATAATAACTTTCTTAAATCATAAAAATTAACTAATGAAACTCGGACACTGCTTTCGAATTATGGTTCAACAGAATATTTTAAAAAACAAACTGATGAAACTGGCCTGGACTAAAACGATGGTACCCTTAACTTAATATTTTGTTGCATAACCTTTTGAGGCAATCACTAAAATCAAAGTTTCTGGAACTCTCAATGAGAGTTAGGTATGAAGGGCAGAGGGACACACGGAAATACTCACTTTATGAATCCAGACCCAGAGGGGTGAGGGAAAAAAATTGATTTTTAGATGCATCACGATGCGCAGAAGATTCTGAATCGATTTGTCAAAGTGAAAAATCTATTTCCTAAACCTAATGTAACGTTTACTGAACGCTAACGGTCGAACACGGACGTGCAGCACCCTGAAAGCTCATGCCGCGTATGGAAGCACTTTGGGTTCTATGAAGTTTAAGGGAAAAAGGAAAAGAGCCACACTATAAGCAAGCTGCGTCAAACTAAACTAAAATAAGTTGGAAACACGACAAACACGAGAAACCGTATTGCACGTCTCCACCCACATGAGGAAGAAAAACACCTGCTTGTAGCTGCTGCTAACCGGAGGACCATTGAGCAAGCAATGTCAAAACTTCCACCCAACTCAGAAAGATCAAAGCGAATTACAAACGCTATGGCAACTTTTATTGCCAAGGATTTGCGTCCGTATTCAGTCGTTACAAACCAGGGCTGTCGTGCTGTGCTGTGCACTTTGGAGCGGCGCGTACAGCAGGATGCTGGTTAGAGCCTTATATGTTCTGTTAATGATTCAGAGCGTGCTGAAGTCAGCTTAACTTTCATAAAAGATGCTGCTACAGACAGTCTTCCTGCTGGCTCTTTGTAACACTGGAATTTGTCAGCAGGTAGTTCCATTTGTTTGCTAATAAAGATATTGGAATTAAAATCATCATGGGTTGTTACAAATACTTTGTTTTGAAGGTGCCAAGTGGGCACACAGTGAGTTAAAACAAACTCTGTATAGAAAAAAGACACATCAAGATGCTTAATCGTTTTGTAATCGCATCGCATCCTGAATCGAATCGTGAGGTGCCTAGAGCGTCCCACCCCTAACATATATATAGGAGACTTCAGGATGCTGAACTTCATGGCCGAATTGCCAAGAAAAATTCATATCTCAGACTGACAAATAGAGAAAAGACTGAGATGGACAAAAGAGCACAGGCGCTGGACACTGAAAGAAGGTGTTGCTGACAGATGAGTCCAAATTTGAGGCCTTTGGATTAAACAGAAAAACCTTTGTGAGATGCAGAACAAATGAAAAGATACAAGAACAGTGCTTATTACCATCAGTAAAGCATGGTGGAGGCAGCATGACGGTCTGGGTGATTAAAAGGTGGTAAAAAAGGAGATTTGTACAGAGTGGAAGGGACCTTGAGGAAGGAAAGCTATCACAAGATTTTGCAACACCATGTCATACCCTGTGGGCAGCACCTGACTGGGGCCAGGTTCATCCTACAACAGGATAACGAGCCAAAACACGCCTCCAACATGTGT
Organism: Etroplus canarensis; assembly: GCA_015106775.1. Classification (NCBI taxonomy): domain Eukaryota; kingdom Metazoa; phylum Chordata; class Actinopteri; order Cichliformes; family Cichlidae; genus Etroplus; species Etroplus canarensis. The sequence continues at coordinate 22,351 of VUQH01047768.1, forward strand.
CAGCAATATTTAAAGAATAAGCAGTCAGCCAGGATTCTGACTGTAATGGAGCGGCCAGCACAGTCTCTGGATCTGAACCCTACTGAGCTGCTGCGAGAGCAGCTTTAGCATTTGGTAGGGAGGAAGACTCCAAGAAGCCAATCCATCTTGTGGGAGATGCTGAAGGAAGCATGGGGTGAAATCTCATCAGGTTACCTTGAAAAATGTACAGTTAGAATGTCTGAGCTCTGCCAGGCTGAAACAACGTTTAAAGAACATATTCATCATTTTCATAAAATATTTCTAACTCTGACGTTGTCAGCATGTCCTGTTCATTTGTTATATTTCCTATTCAAACTCATTTCATGTGTTTCCACGGAAAATAAGAGAATTTCTAAGTGATCCCAAACTTTGGAGCAGTAATGTATGTATACCTACAGACCAAGATGCGATGCCCAGTGCTCTTCCAGTCTAGGCAGCTACTATTTAGTTTTTATTGTCAGTCTATCATTTTAATATGTATAGTTTTTGCTATTCAATACGACCCTCCGGAGCTGCTTCTGATTGCAGAACATTGTTCTCTGTGAGAGTAATTGAAACGGCGCAGAGACAGTGACAGAAATCAAAACCATTAAAGTGCATCAAAATCAAAAACCAAAGTTCAAGCACGAGCTGAGGACCCTGCAAAGAACACAGGATGCTGCGTTTAAATCCAGAGACCTGCAGGCCTACAAAGTGATACACAACATGCGGAAGGGCATCGAAAAGGTCAAAAACAACTAAAAGCAGCGACGAGAGGAACACTTTACCACTCACAACGCCAGGAGCACGTGGCCAGGAATTAAAACTGTCACTGGCTGTAAGGACAGTATCACAGACACCAACACAACAGAAGCACCGAACAATTTCTTCTCTCATTTCAACCGGCGGAGCGCAACAGTCCGCACCCATCCAGCACTACCACAGAGACGTTCCTATACAGCTGACACACCAGGTCAGGACTGCTCTACGCAAAGTCAATACAAGGAAAGCAGCCGGTCCAGATGGAACCATGCTAGGACACTAAGACCAAACCAAGTCACCACTTTAACCTCTGTAGACCGTAACAGTCTAACGTTCCCATCTGCCTGAAGTCAGCAGCAATAATCCCAGTGCCAAAGAAAAACACAGCGAACTGCCTAAATAACTATCGCCTGATTGCTGCAACACCATCACTGCCAATAAGAAACTCCTCCCCCACAGTAAATCTGTCATCCCTGTTGATTATAATAAACACCAATTTGCATAGAGAGCAAACAGATCAACAGAGGATGTGGTCATCACAGTCCTCACACACCTCGATACAAAAAACACCTAAGTCAGGATGCTGACTCAACTCAACATTGTCATTGCCCACACAATAGTTCTGAAGTTGAGCAACCATGGCCTGGGCAGGTTTCTGTGCACATGGATACTGGATTTCCTCAGCAACAGACCACAGAACGTACAGACGAGGAAGTACACACCACCAATCCTAATCTTTAATACAGGCGCACCCCAAGGGTGTGTTCTCAGCCCCCTGCTCTACTCCACAGTCACGCATGACTGCACTCTGTTACACTCCATCAACACCACTGTCAAAATCACTGAGACACCGCTCCAACAGGACGTAGTTCTAACAGTCTAACAGGGACGATGTCCAGCATCTGACAAACCGGTGCCTTCATAAGAACCTGGACTAAGGAGATGATCGTACACTTCAGGAGGTCAAACAGCTCAGAGCGCTCTGCCCTCTCCCTGAACGAGGGGACGATCGGGACAACAGAGAGCTTCAAAAGCCGACCTCACCTGAAGCAGACATTGCACCGGGTGAGTAAGGCCAGGCAAAGACCGTACTTCCTCGGGAAGTTACAACACGCTCCCCTCCCTGCTCACCTGCTTACTGACTCAGTGACCGAGGGAGTCCTGACCTCCTGCTGTGCTTCTCCAGCTGCACAGAGCAGAACAAGAAGGATCTGCAGCAGGTGGTGAGGACAGCGCAGCGTGTCACAGGATCACCATTACCATCACTCGCAGACGTTTTTGCAAAGAAAGCCAGGAGTGTATCAAAAGACCACACCCACCCTGGTTTGTCTGTTCTCCCCCGTTCCCTCTGGAGAATCAGGACAATAAAAACCAACAGAGTGAAGAACAGCTTTTACCCACAGGCTGTTAAAACTGACCATTATTAACAAATGAGCGCACAACTGACAGCCTTTTATAAAGACTGTTGTTTATTTGATTGTTATTTCATGTTTATACATTTACATATTCCTAAACTGGACTCTGTTCTTTACAGAGCTGTCAAACAGGTCTCCATTGTTGTTTTAACAATAACAAAACTTTATTCTATCCTATTCTACATAAATAATAACGAGCTGTCCCTTTGTCATCCCACCACATGCCTGCGTGTTGCGCTGTAGTCCTGATTTCACCCTGCAGCCTCGGTGAGCCCAGCATCAACTGGTTCTCCAGCTGCTGAAGGTCTGGGTTAGAGCAGTCATCTAGTCCACTGTGGGTTTTCAGAAGAGGATAAGAACCATCAGTGCCACTGCAGAGGAGCTGGAGTCTGTCTGACTGGGATGAGAGACTCTCTGGAGAGCAGCTGAACGACATCAAGGACCACCATAACAGCGACCTAGCCAGCCTCTGGGAAAGCGTGTGACGCAGCCGCAAAGCAGGAACTGAACACATTTTAAATAGGTTGCAAATTATTCCACTCAAAGTGTACGTGATGGAGAAACTGTAAATCCAGTCCTGTCAGGTTCTGTGTTTGGCAGAACAGACTGGAAACCACTTTCTTCAAAACAGGATCTTTTCTTGTAAATGAAGCTGAACCCCTAACCTAACCTGGCCGATGCCCTGCTGAAGGATCTGCAGCTGCTGGTTAATCCCCACACGGCTGATGCCTGGGTACATGGGCTTTTCACCTGACGGTCAGGATGAGTCGGTGAAATTTCTCAGAGTAACTGTGAGAGCTTTAAAGGCACGCAGAGGACAAACTCATCATCCCAATTAAGACTCCACTGAGATCAAATGGCTTCATGCTACTGCTCAGCTTATTTCTCCCCCCAACCCTCCTGTGCCTCTGTGCAAGCCCCACACACACACACACACACACACACACACACACACACACACACACACACACACACACACACGCACACAAATAGACTCCATCCATGCCTGTGAGGCCGAGCTGCAGCAGCTGCTACTATGGCTGTAGTGTAAGAAGCATTGCTGCATTGCTGAGGTCAGAACATAATTCATCGAGGAAAACAAACAAAAAAGAAAAAGGCTGGGGCGGAGGGTACACATGTGTGTGGTTAGAGGGAGTCTAAGATGCAACAGCCAGTTGCATCATCCTGTTAATTACTCCCACTGCACAATGTCCTGCAGCACAGTGTACATGACCCACATACTCAGAAAGATAAGCAGGGATGTAAAGAAAACTGGTGACCAAAAAAGGAAAAACAGGACAATGTTCCAATTCTTCCAGCCTTTTGCTGTCAAAGTTTTTTGTGTCTTATGTCAAACTTGACATCAATTACCCCTAAGTAGCTGAGCACAAAATAAAGCAAGTGGGAGTTTGGGTTTCAGGGATGGTGGTAGAAAGTGTCCCACTGAGAGACGCCCCCGTGCCTGGAGAGGGCCAGTTAGTTGGAAGGGCCATGACGGATAAATCTGATCCTTTGTAGAGGCAGTATTGATCCAGCAAAAGCTCACTACATGAATCAACTATGAGCTCTGTGCAGTTAGTTCCCTTACTCTATGGATGGCTGTGCTCCAGTGCAATAGAAACACACACACTTTTTTTCATGCAGCCCAAACTGGACAAGCTGGTCATTAAACCCAATCAGGCTGAAGGTTGCTGCCAATAAAGCGAGAACATGGACTATAAATTCATGAGATGTGAATATGAGGATTTTAGTCTGAGAAGGATTACTGCCCTGTGACAGTCTGTAGCCAGTTCCATGGAGTTTTCAAGTCCAAAATGAAAAGCAATGTACTTATTCTTCATGCTACTGATTTGTTTAAACTTTGATCACCAGTGCATAAATTCAACTATTTTAGTGTTCAGTTTTCCAAACATTTAATGAGCAAAACTCCAGTCACCTCAGTTCACGTGTTCAATACGCACCTATGTGTTACGCTGAGAAACTAAATCACAACAGCAGTTATGATCCAGTTCTGCCGTTGTCTCTTCTCTGCTAATTGCTGTGCCAGTCAGTGGCAGGTCATTTATGGTTCACCTGTGTCTTTAGCGACAGCTAGTTTCTCTCTTTTTCTCTCGTCTTTCTTTCTCAGAGGTATTTCCAGAATGGTCAGATGAGCCAGCGTTCATGTCTGTTTTGTCTTTTATATTGTTACACAGGGGCAACCTGTGACGGTCCATCTGGATTTAACAGATTCTTGCTGAGAGCAGGGTGCTAATGACACACATGCAGACACACTCTCCCATACACACAGACACACACGCCTCCAGAGGATAGGATCTCCGAGAAGCAACACAGCCTATTTCACTGCAAATTAGGTTAATCATGCTCCAGAGAGGCCCAGTTAATAACCCTCATAGAGGCTATTAAGATGGCACCTAAATCATAGGAATATCTGAATATCTGATGGCCCCTAACACAGTAATGCCATGTTTAGCTCTGGACTTCTTAGTGGGGCTAGCTACGAGGATCACAGCAGTCATATCAGCAGCTGCAGACTGATGATGCTCTGCAATTGTTTCTCATTGGGAAAAACACCTCAACATGGAGCATAATACATTAGGAACCCTTCTCATTAAGCCAGTGGTATTAATCAGAATTGGACTATTACAAAACAGTTTTCTTTTTCACACAAGGATAACCAAGCAAATTATCACCAGGTATCTCAATATCAGGCAGCACACAGCTCATTAAAACCACTGTCTCTTTTTTTCACTACATATTCTAATCATTAATTTTAAATTTACTAGCCACATCATAAATTCTCACCATTTTTGTTTTCCAGAATTTATGCAGAAAAGACTAAACATGAAAAAAACAGTCATCTGTGCTTTACAATCCTATTAAAGGCAAGTGGAAACAAACAGATAAAGCCTTTGTAAAAGTCAACTGGTGTCTCAGCCAGTAGTGCTTTTTACCGCCGCAGTGTGCCGAGGCCTGATAGAATCTCCGGTGCCCCAGTTGTACAAGAGCTCACCATGGGGGACTGAAAACATCCATGAAAGATTGAGCCTGGAGATGCCGAGCAAGGGAGCATGGGCTGAATCCCTGCTGGCTGACCCTTAAGTCAGAAACTCTCTGGCTCAAGCTTGTTATAACTCTGTACAATTACTGGCATTTACTTCAACCAGAAGATGTCATATGTCAGAGGCAATGGCACGCTGTTGGTCAGTATCTAACCTATAAACACTCATTTTTGTTCATTTGCATCCTGAACAATAGCTTGGGTAGTTAGGCTAAAGATAAAAGCTGACCACGTACTAAAAAAACAACCTGTTTTCAAAGCTTATTTCAAATCGAATATCGCTTGTCATTTAAAAAAATATATAGTCCTTTCTAGGTTACAGCTTGAACCCATGTATCACATCTTTCCAGTCTATAAATAAGTCTATAAACGATAATGAATTAACACCCAGCCCTTGTCCACAGGCTGTCTTAATGAGACCATTTGCCCAGAATATACGATGAGTAACTACAGTAGTCATCTTCAAAAGCCCTAGTTTTAAATGTTATCTTTATCTCTCCATCAGTCTTTTTCTCCTGGTCTGCTAAAGTGAGAGCGGTAGCATTTACGCCCACATATTTGCTTTCTGTAGGTGGTTTGTTCTTTGTCTGTTCCAACAGGTACAGTGGCTTTTTCTGCACACACTCACAGTTCATCCCTCCTTTTTCCCAAACAAAAAGGAAACAAATATTTACACCACCCAAACTGCACACAAGAAATCACTCCAGTAAAGCCCTGCCACCGAGTGCACCCATCACTGTCTGATAGTGCTTGATGGCAATACTGGGTTTTAGACTGTGGCAGGGTTTGTCATGCATAGAGTAAATTTGGGCATCCTACAAAGAGACTTTAGCCAGAGCCAAAGAATATTGCCAGTATCTTAATATTAATTTGTTTTCCTAATCACGACGCCATTTACTCAAGGATAAATGCCATTTTTATTTACAGTTATTAAAAGGAAAATGGACCAATATCTGTCACATGGGAATACTTTCTGGTTGTCTTTAATCTGTCTGGACAGATAGTGCTCATGTGCACAGTCCCCCCCCCCCAAAAGGCCCATTCTGAGCCAGAAAACCCCCAGCTGTGATGGGAAAACTGTCCAAAAAACATGGTAAATTACTACTAATAAGAAGCAGCTTCGGGTCCTTAACAGCAGTTGGGGTTCGTCCAACAACCCATTCTGACATTCCACATTGTGTGATAAAGTGGCAACGAGATTCCTGAAGATGGAAATTGGTTTCTCTGTGCCTTTCACCCGATCCATCTAAAGATATGGCATTTCATTTCATCATCTCGCGCAACTGCTCTGTCTATGAGGTGCACTGCCATTACCCTGCGAGGTCAACCCTAAGATGTACAGCGTGTGTCATGCATAACAAATGCGTGGCTGCAAATGGGCAGGAGTAAGAGGTCCCAATGGGAATGAGATCCAGCAGGTGGCAAGAGGGGCGGGTCTGGTCTCATTTCACAGTGTGTCATTACCTACAAACCTATTTTGGGAGCAAATGAATGAGCTCATTTTTTTTTTAGCTTTTAGTTGAGACCTCCTAACTAAGTTGGGTGTCAGGAGCCTGCTTTCCATCGCTTCAGTGTCGGGGGATGGCCTCGCAGGAAACACCCACTGCGATCACAAGAATTTCTCATGTTAATCTAAGAAGATGAGGGAGCAGAACTGTTCAGTGTGGTCAAACCTACCTCTCCACCTAGATGTGTTGCATGCCGTCCTCTCCTCATACCTGGTTCAGCACTGATCATCACACCAGCTACTTTAACATGTTCAGGAAGCAAAGTAACTCCAGTTTTTCTTTATCATTTATACATTTACCGCCGCATTAATTACACAGCGCGTGTTTGTTCTCACGTGGGGGGGGGGGGCTGTCAGAACTAACCTTGAGGCTGTGCGCGTGCGCGCGCCTGTATCTGCTAGCGCGTGCTGTCGCTTGCGCCGTACCGTTGGCGACCCCCAGCGTACGGCACGTGAAAAAAAATTCCCCCCACAGCATTTTCTTCTTTCAAGACAAATAATAAAAAAAAAACCATTTTTTTAAAATCAAGAACACATCCGCGCAAAACCCCCCCCGGAGCCTTCACGCTCCGGCGCGCAGACACCTCATTTACAGGAAGAAGTTCGGTGCGCGTCTGCCCTTATCGATAAATGTGATTCGCCCGTCAATTCCAGCGGGCTCTGATAAGTTGCGGTGGCGTAGATTTAAAAAAAAAAAACTGATGTCAAATGGGGAAACGGTGCAGAAATAAAGAATAAAAACAGCCTGCGTTTTATGGTTTCTTCCAGAATTTACCAAGCGCAAAGTAATAACCGAGGCGTTCACTGAAATCATGTGTGCCTTACCTGCGCGCAACACTCCGCTTTATCCACATTGTTTTTTTGTTTTTTTTCCCCCCGACTGTCGAAACCGACTCAGTCCTCCAGGTATCCTCCCATTTGGATGGGTTTCCACCAATTTCTGATGAGAAAACACTCAAGTTACGGACCGTACTCCAGCTGTCAACGCGAACATCGTTTAAGCCATATCCTTCTACGTTGCGCACGTCAAATTCCTCCAAAAACGCTGCCAGATCCCACTAAAAAAATAAACCCACAGCAGTAATAATCAGGTCTGTTTGAAGTTGTTCGTCAGCTGTTCTGAGCAGGCGGACAGGTGAGCGGGAAGCCAACAAGAGGTGCCCCCCCCCCCGCCACCTTCAAACTTTCATTTCAGCCGCCCCGGCAGGAGAGACGGAGATGCGAGGAGCGGAGAGCAAAGGCACGGCATGCAGTTGGCATCCTCATCGCTCAAATGACGCCGTCACTTTCTCCTTACAGCGCTGAGCGAAGGATGGACGTCCGAAAACTGGGGGGGTGGTAGCGGCGGAAGATGCGAATGTTCAGGTCTCTAAAGCAGGGAGGGATTCAAGTCAGCAGCAGCGGCAGAGGGTCCTCCTTATCTACTGACATCTCTGGTGGGGGGTCGCAGAGGGGTTAGTGAAAGTAAAATAAATAAATAAATATACAAATAAGCAAATAAATAAATAGGTGCAACTGAAAAAAGGAAGCGGGGGAGCGACGGAGGAAAATCCTGGAGGGGTTGTTTCTGAGGAGTTAGAGAGAGTGGGGATGAGAGCTTTGGTGACTGGTCCGTCTCCTCCTGCTGCTCCTCTTCTCTCACACTGACGAGCGATCTGCCTGCTGAGCCCCACGCTGCTGTGACGTCATTTTAAAGCCAAATATGTCATGTGCTTGGAGTGTCTCGCGTCATATGGGTGCACATTCATAACTGTAAGATTGGGTATGACAAGCATCAGCGCTGTCCAGTACAGTACAGGAACTGTGCAGAGCTGTAGGGTTGGGTGGCCATACCAGTGAGGACTGATCTGGAGAAAAAAATACAGCATAACATATATCCACTCTTATGTGCCAGCTAATGCTATTTGTAGCTTTTAACATAAAATACATTAAAAAAAGAAATGATCCATTTCATTTGCCTAAGTTGCCAGGCATAAAAGATGGGAACTAGTGCACAATATCAGCTTGCCCACAAACCTGTTCTTATTCAAACCATATGTTGTCACTGTATAGTCTTGTTTTTGTTTAAGCCATACACTGTATATAAAAGATGGACATCAATGAAGCCAGTGCATAAGTGCCTTGAAAGTACAGTCAGTAATAATTAAGGTGATCTGTCGTCAGAAATCAAGTCAAACATACATCTTTATGCTTTCTATAGAGTAAACTCAATATAGGATGTTACTCATATTTTTGTTCACTCAAGAAAGATATCTTGCGCCACCATCATGTTTCTACAATAGCTCAAAAGGGACAAACAGACTCAGTTACTAGTTTTAATGTTACTTCTGGTTTACAGAGGATGTAACTTGTTATAAACCCAAAGAAAACAAAGTTCAGAGGAAGATGAAGAAGAAGTGGGATGTACACTGTTGGGTAGTATGCCCAATTTAGCGTGTATGATCACTAAAATTAGCTAGCTAGTGTTTAGTGTAAAATGCTATCACTGTTATGGTTTGCCATAGTGTGCAGGTGTGGACCCAATTGCAGGACTCGGAGGCAGACAGATTAAACTCAAAAGGGGCTTTATTAAGCCAAACTCACAGGAGAGTACACAGTCCAAAAGAATAATCCAGGTTCAAAACAAAAAACTCTCTCATAGGCTGGAACAGACATCAGACCTGGGAGGACGACATGAGAATACATAGTTCCCACAGACACGCTTTTTGGTCATGTGAGCTCCTTAGCGACGCCATTTTTGTTGGCAAGCTGTACTTGTTTACACACACACACACCGGTGTTTATCTCCCCCGTGAATTTTAAACTGTTTTGATGTCGGATTCGACTTGTGATCAAAATCGTGGAAAGGCAAAAGGAGAAAGACTATTTAGAATCATTAAGTAGGGAGGATAGAAAGAGATACAAT
>VUQH01047784.1:0-10420 GCA_015106775.1 Etroplus canarensis
GCCACAATTCTGTCTCTGAGCTCCTTGGGCAGTTCCTTCCACCTCATGATTCTCATTTGCTCTGACATGCACTGTGAGCTGAAGTCTTATATAGACAGGTGTGTGCCTTTCCTAATCAAGTCCAATCAGTTTAATTAAACACAGCTGGACTCCAATGAAGGAGCAGAACCATCTCAAGGAGGATCAGAAGAAATGGACAGCATGTGAGTTAAATATGACTGTCACTGCAAAGGGTCTGAATACTTATGACCATGTGATATTTCAGTTTTTCTTTTTTAATAAATTTGCAAAAATTTCTACATTTCTGGTTTTTCTGTCAAGATGGGGTGCTGAGTGTACATTAATGAGAAATAAAATGAACTTTTTTGATTTTGGCAAATGGCTGCAATGACACAAAGAGTGAAAAATTTAAAGGGGTCTGAATACTTTCCGTACCCACTGTACATAAAGCATTCTTTCAAAAGCAAAATCCACGCAAATGAATAAAAATAATTCAAAAATGTTCAAAATAATTTAACATACATTCACATAACCTTTACACAATACTCGCAAACCATGCCATTAGACTTGAACTCATCGTGGCTCTGTGAGCAACATGGTGATACCAAAGCATAACCAAAATATAATCATAAATGTAATGCTAGTCAAAACATGAGATTTCTCTTATCTTCTTAGTAGGGATGTCACCAGAACTTACGATACTTTTCAGTACCAAATCTCTGAAATTGTAATCATAATGTTTATATTTCCAGTACCAGAAATACTGATTGTAGTACTTCTGGTACTGTTATAGTCTATCCTTACATGCTGAGGAGGAGGAAGAAGAAGGATGTCTATAACCACAGGAAAAACTACATGTGGAAAGATAGGGACTAGTGCAGCTGCTGGGATACCGCTTCCTGACTCGTTAATAAGAAAGACAGTTGGGTGTCAAAGTACTGTGGGTTTGAGGCGGCTGACCCAGGAGTCATGATTGATTCGGCAAAGGTGTTTGCAAACAATGCTATCTTGCTTTTCAGACGAAGGGAGGAAAGGCTTCCATTTTAATGAAGCACCTCAAAGAGACCGGCATCTAGATCTGTTCAAAGACTTTAAGGTTTCAGTTCATTATAACAGCAGTCAAAGAATTATCCTTATGGTATCCTAAACTATACATTTCTGTTTAGTTTGTGACAGCTGGTATTGCTGCGGTGAAATCAGCTTTGTTCCATAAGGTAAAATGTTGACTACTGTTTTAATAAATGCTTTTAGCTATTAATGTGGTGTAACTAATGTTATACCTCACAGTAAGGACGCTGATATTTTGTTGTTTTTTTCAACGACTTTGAGCTTGTAAAGAAAAAGTTCCAAAAGCCATAAAAATAATACCACTCATAGGACTAATTTCAGTATTGACACAAAACTGTTGCACTATGAGCACATAAATCACAGTTCTGTATTCTGTCCTGTAGTTTTTTCTTTACAGAACAAAGCAATTTTGTAATGTTTTTCATAAAGGAACTCATGTTTAAGTCCATGGGATGATATGTATTTTTTTCACATATAAAATTTCGTATCGAGAATTGAGCAATTTTACTTGTATTGGTACTAAGTACTAAATATATGGTATCGTGACATCCTTACTTCTTAATACTGGCTGGTTAACACCATAACATACGCTAGGGCACATTTCTATCAAGTTATCACACTACTGATGTCAGTAACACACACTTGTAAACTACTTAGCATACTGACATTCTGAAAACGACTAGTGCCGATACACTGTTGCAGTAGACAACTGCAAAACAAATTGCATGTATCACATATCTCAGAAGCATTTTTAAGCATAAAGAAACATGTGCATATGAACTCACATTAGTTTGATAAGTATTTTTTCAGTACCTGTGGGGATAGAGAGAAGATCTAAAGTTAGCGTCTTGCCCTGGCCAGAATTAATTTATTTCAGAGCTGCGCATGGCCTGAACTTGTAGCTAGTGTCTCTCTAGTGGTTCTACAGAAGTACCAGAGCACTATCCCCTAAAATAATGTGTAACTTCAGTACAAAAATATATGAAAAATATTAGAATAGTTGACAAATATAAACAGAAAATAGGATCTGTGTTAGTAGTTCCATACGGATTGGCTTTAAAATTTTACCAGTGTTGGGACTAGGTCCAATTTAGAAGTGATTAACTTCTAGAGACAATCCAGAACCTGATTTATATCTAGGATTTTTTGAAGGATTCAAAATATGATAGATAGGGTAACCAAAAAATATTAATAACATTATGCATCATATCTTAACAAACAGACATCATAAAGTAATAATTTTAAAAATGCAGCTATGAGCTGGGCATTTCTTAAAAAAATTTTCCAAACTGATCCAGATTCAGGTATTAGTCTGGATTTTGGGATTCAAATTATACAAAACTGAGGTGTGTGCATATATGAAGCTAGGGAAACTGATAGGGGTAGAGACTTGTAACAATACTAAGTCATTTCTGAGACAATGTAGATTCAGTAGAATTTAATAAATATAACAAAACAGCATCGATGTTCTGCCAGCACCACCTTTTTATATTTCATGAATTTGTTTAATTAAAAAAGATGTAAGATGCATAAGAAAAATGTTATATTTCTTAATGACATTTGTGCTTTTTAAATTATTGATTAGACTAAAGACCATGTCCCTATTGAAAGCTGGCTTTGTTTCAGTGTCTGTAAAAAAATAAGAAAAGGAAATACTGTACCTTAGGAAATCAGAAATGCATCAGAAGCATGCTGTCTGCTCTTGTTTGTAAAATGTCTACACCTGACAAGACATGCCTGAGATTGGCTTGGGGGGCAGCACCACTTCTCTACAGGCCTCAATATGCTCTCCTGGTTGCTGTTTATATCTTGGATTATTTAGTAATGTAAAATAAAACCCATGTTTTTAAAAATTTTGATATCAGTTTCCATTTTGTGCTATAGCTTGTTTCCAAGTTGGAAAAATAATAGTTTATTGCTAGAATTAGATAAAAGATATTACACAAGCATCGGCATATTCTTATCTGATTGTCCACTGTAAGTAAATCATTGTGTTCAGGTTTAGAAGGCATGGCTAACATAAAAAATAGAGAAGAAAGTAAAACCCCCTACCACACTCAGTTTTTGTCAGCAATGCCTCCTTAAACTACCTTTAAAGAAAAGTCTGTTTAAACCACTTGCTGAACCTCCTAAACAGCTTACATTTACAGATTTCACACTTCTTTGTTCTCATGCATTATAAAAAAGACATTTTGGCACAGAGCTTAACTGTAAGCTGCATTTAGTATGAAAAATAACCGCTGCAACTGAAACGTTGATCCAGTTGTTTGACTGTAATAACGGCTTTTCAAGGTCAGTATTTAGCAAAGGCAGTGTGCTGTCTTTGTACTGCTGGGAGTTTGTCGTGTTTCAGAACAGTAGGCTTTGGTGCCAAATAGACAGATCTCAAAATCCTAGGTATTACAGGGTTTTTTTTTCTGAAAAAGAGAATCGATGCAGGAACTCATATGAACTGCCAACAAATAAAATAGAAAAAGAATCTGAAGTAATGGTTAAATACAAATCATGCAAGCATATTTATTGTTTTGTATTTTCTCCTTTTAATTCATTGAAAGATAGTTTTTTGACACTTTTACTTAGCACTCGATTGTCAGTGCAGTGACTTTTCCTATTGGCTTTACTGCTATTAATTTTCTCCACCCCCTCTTTGATAGTTTCCCGTGAGTTATTTTCTAAGGTTCCAGCTGTGGTGTGTAATTTTGTATTGATTTCTGAGGAGTGGAAATCTACAGGGAGGTAAACCACCAAGCTGAATTCCTTGCAAGAGCAAACATATTTTGCTGGCAATCCAGCAGCTGATCTCATTCTCCCATCGTCTACCAGATTATTTTGGGCTCTTTGCTCAGTTGTGAGTCTTCATCTATTCTCTTAAAATGCAAGCAAGTAGAAAATGTGAGCTCAGTGCTAATCCATGCAGGATGAGTAAATAAAATCCCTGCCATTAACTCTCTCCTTCCAAAGAGTTCATGTTCCATATCTGCCGCAACTAAATAATCACTGAAAAGAGAATATTGTTTTATGCAGTTAGTAATTTGCTAAATCTTCTACCTCAGAGCAAAGACAAGTCTCGTTGCAGCACACATTAAACACTTGACATGACTTGAAAGAGTTTGGAATTGGAAGAAAGGAAGAAACATGATAGCCAGCGAGCTATTTTATTACTTTTCATGTTTTACTCTCTGATCAGCGACATCAGACATTGCTCCTAATAAATCTTCCCGGACAGCTTTTTCAGTCTCAGGATTGATTTTGGATTTGCATCAGTGTGTTTTTCATTCTGGCCGTAAATGCACCCCCAGTGCGCTCACAGAATGAGAATATACAATTCGCTCAAATCAATTTCCTTATCTGTTTTCATGTTTATTGGATGTGGCTTTCAGTGTGTCCAATGCTTTCTAAAGCAATTGTTTAATAGTATATGAAAGTTTTTTCTTTCAGCTCCACAACACACTAACACACACTCGTGTACATATCTTTTCATTTCTTCTGATGTATTATTCTAAGGTAATGACCCTCCAACCCTGCACCAATACTGAACCCTTTTTTCCCCCAGATTTTAGTGCCAGGGCAACTCCATTTAGTGCAATATCCCAGCACAAGAAGGGAAAATAACCAACAGCACTGCAGGTTAGGAAGTAGTACACCCTCAGGTTTTACATATCAGGGCGTAATCAAAATGATGTGGTTATTTTTAGGGCTTAAATTATGTAAATATGACATCAAATGAATGATTCAGGCATTTAATAATGATGCCTCCTGGAAGCCTCCCAGGTGAGGTGTTTCGGGCATGTCCAACTTGGGGGAAGCCCCAGGGTAGACCCAGGACATGCTATAGAGATTACATCTCTCAGCTGACTTGGGAACACTTCGGTGTCCCCCCAGAAGTGCTGGAGGAGGCAGTTGGGGAAAGGGAGGTCTGAGCATCTCTATTTAGACTGCTCAACCCTGGCCAGATAAGTGGCAGAAAATTGATGGATGGATGAACATAAGATAAATAACAACACGTGCCAAATTACACCTTGTCATTATTTATTTAACAAAAACTAAGCCAAAATGCTGAAGCAGTGTGTGAAAAAATAAGTACAACCATACTGCTTCCATTGGAATTAAGAGGGTAAGTAGCACCCAGAGGCTGCTAATCACTGAATCGTTGATCATCAGCCAGTGTGATCACCTCTGTGAAAGCAGAATTTTTGACAGTTTACTGGTCTGGAGCCTTCAGGTGTATGTTAACACAATGACCAGGAAGATAGACATCAGCAGTTATTTTAGAGAAGCAGTTGGTGCTGCCCATCAATCTGGGAAGGGTTATACAGCCATTTCCAAACAGAAAGATTATTTGCAAGGGAAAAACATTCGATTGAAGTGCCAATCTTCCCAGGAGTGGACATCCCAGCAAAATCAACCCAAGGTCAGACTGTGCAATGTTGAGAGAAATTGCAAAAAACTCAAGAGCTACATCACAGTCTCTACATGCCACTGTCAGCATGTTAAATGTTGAAGTTCAAGACAGTACACTTGAAAAAGACTGAACAAGTATGGCTTGTTTGGAAAGTTTGTCAGGAGAAAGTCTCTTCTCTCTGAAAATAACAGGTTTGCAAAGTTATATCTGAACAAACCACAGAACTTTTGGAACATTTTCTTTTGGACAGATGAGATCAAAATAGAGATGTTTGGCCATGATGCACCCAAAAAACCTCCAACCAACTGTCAAGCAGAGTGGTGGAGGGATGATGATTTGGGCTTGTTTTGCAGCCACAGAACCTGGGTGCATGGCGGTAATTGAGTTGACCATGAACTCCTCTATACACCAAAATATTCTGGAGTCAAATGTGAGGTCATGCAATAGGGCAGTGATCCCAAGCAACCCAGCAAATCTACGACAGAATGGCTGAAAAAGGAAAAGACTTAAGGTGTTGCAATGGCCCAGTCAAGGTCTAGACCCTAACTCAATTTAAAAGCTGTGGTGGGACCTTAAGAGAGCTGTTCTTAAATGAAAGCCCACAAACCTCAATGAACTGAAGGAATGCTACAAAGAAGAGTAGGCCAGAATTCTTTCACAATGACATGAGAGACTGATGAAGTCATACAGAAATTTCTTACTTCAAGTTATTTTTTTCTAAAACTGGATCTACAAGGACTTGATTCACAGGGTGTACTTTATTTTTCACACATGGCTTCACCATTTTGGGTTTATTTTTGTCAGTCTGTTATGTGATATGTGTATGGGTTGAATTTAAATATTTTGCAATATGATTTTATTAGAGTCCAGAAGAGTGACAAGTAACTACTGTATAAATGTGTGGTGTACCTCTATAGTTAGATCCAACTCATGTTTTTGACATATGCTTTCAAACAGCTATGATGGCAATGCTGAAAATGTTCAGCTCAAGACTTCTGTCTTTTATATATTTTCTGTGGTCATGAAGATATCAGCATCAGCAACATCAGCAGAGAACACTTTTGCTCTTTCATGCCATCTATTGAAGACATCAAAGAACTCCAATTGACTCCATCAGCCTACCCTGCATGTTGAAATATAACACTAAGGGAGGTAATTGAAGCATTAAAATGTGATGAGTACAGGTCCTGACCAAGCATCAATATGTCACAACTTTCATGAGAATGAGTTGCGAAATCACATTACAAGTTTTAATGGTTCTATAACTAAACAGTTTTTCTTCAGTCTTAGGAAAAGATCGCGATTTGGTTAAATATTTTCTTTATCCTGGTCTAAATTTAGTGACTAAAGACAGAGGAAATCATGAGACATACTATCATATTATCACCCTTTAGGTTGAGAGATTGAGCAATACGTCTGGCCACATAACAAATTAAAGTCCAATGTTCATATCAGTTTAGCTGTTTATTGTCGCCACCATCTCCTGTAGGGAATATATTTGTCTTTTTATTCATTAAAAACTGGTCTTCATCAGCTTGATGCTGTAATTGTCTGCTGTTTTGTGCTTTGGCGTTGATGTACAATTGTTTATCATGGAAAACAGCTGCCTGCTGCCGATTGAAATGAGGTTGATGAAATGATGAGATTTAGAGAAAAAGGCCTAGTTGCTCTAAAGTTCTGCAGTACTTGTGTGAACATCTAAGTAAGGGGGGGATATTATCTGTGGGTTTGTTGAATGAATGAGCTGGATTCTTTTCAAATAAATGGGTTTTAGAGATAAGATAATTCTGAATATAAACTGAGCAATGCAGTGCTTCGGGCAGACCACAAAGTCAAGTTCAGCCCACAATCCCTGAAGATCAGCTGATCTTCATGCCCGCAATAGCCAGTGGCTCATGTGACATCCTTTTCAGAATGCAGTTGGCTATGCTATTTAATGTGTACAATTGCTGCAAGGGTGCAAGTTGCTTTGTAACCCACCTCAGTTCCATCTTTGTGTCTGACTTAATTTGTTCTCCATCATCACTGATGCCTTATCTTTTGTGTAATGAGAGGATCTTGCTGCTGTTCTCCCTGCCTCCTGCTTTCCTCAGTCCAGGAACAGACTCAAGCTGAAAAAAATGTTCTTTTCGACTATGGTTATCCTGACTAGGCTGTTATTGTGTTCATTTTCACCTAACTTTCCATTTCATGGTCACCAGTTTCTTCTCCTGTATCTCTCAGGTCTCTCGGCATCCTTGTTCCTTTGCTGTCTCTCCACAATGCTTTTCCAGTTAGTTGCTTTAACATGTGCACAGTTGTAAGTGTTCAACCCACATTGCAACCCACCTTGACCTCAGCTCCACCTTTGTCTCTGACTTAATTTAATTTCCATTGCTACTGATGCCTGCTCCTTTGTATATTTGGAGGGTCTTGCTGCTGTTCTCCCTGCCTCTGGCTTTCCTCAGTCCAGGAACAGAGCCAAGCTGATGGAAATAAAACTCTTTTTGACTGTAGTAAGCCTGAATAAGCTATTAATGTGTTCGTTTTCACCTAACCTTCCATTTCATGGTCACCAGTTCCCTCTCCTGTCTCTCTCAGGTCTCTCGACATCCTTGTTCCTTTGCTATCTCTCCATTTTTCCACAACACTTTCCCTATTAGAGGGTCTTCAGTGGTATCCTCCAGGGTCATAGCCTTCTCTGCTGCCCTCATTGCTCTCTTGTGTGTGTGTACAATCCCTTTGCCCTCGTCTTTATGCCTTTAGGCTTGTGTAGATGTGTGTTTTGTGTAGTATTTTCCCTCCATCTTCGGGCTTTGGGCTGTTAACCCTGCAAACACAATCGCTCATCACAATACACAACAAGAGCTTAAGAGCTCTCAGGGAAGAGTTCTTTTCCCTGTGCTCCCCATTTCTTTCTTTCATTTCCTCTCTTTCACGCTCACTTGTTTTTTATCTACTTTCTATTCCCCCTTCTCTTCCTTCACAGCTCACACTTAATGCTTTTTTTACTTTCAAGTATTGAGGAGTAAAGGCTTTTCTCTGCCCCTCTCTCTTGTCTTGTGATCCCTTTTTAGCAATCACTTTCTACTTTCTTCTTCAACTTTTTTGCTACTCATGCCCCTTCCCTACTTCTTCTTAGTGGAGTAGGAGCTTCATCAAGAAGGGGTGGAGGCATGTTTCCATCCAGATAACATGCAAATGTCTGAGCAAAACACAAATTAAAACCACTTCCACCTGAAACTGGAACGCTTTCAAAAAGATTAGCAGCATTCATGTTGTTATTGTTCCTTAATGTCAGGTAATGTTGGCCATATTTCATGCTTTTATCGAACCAGAAAAAAACAAATAAACATGCTTAGGAAGAAACAAGAGAGAGTCATAAAAACACATTAGATGGAAAAGAGAGGCAGCAGGTAGAGACACTTCTTAGAAATGCTGATGAATGGATGTTTTACTCATGACATTTCATGATGTCCAAAGCCAGTTTTCAAGTGACACTAAGCTATACATCAGGACAACAGTGCCCTGCCTGTTTATCAACGAAATGTTTTGCAATACCTTCTTAACACATAATTGTGTTATCAACAATAAAACTGTTCCTGTGACAGTTAGATAGGTGATAATTTAGTTAAAGGAGCAAAGGCTGGAAAAGAATTTAAGTAAAGTAAAATTTACGAGGGAGATTAAAAAGGGAGACAAGATGCAGGAGGAGGAAGAAAGGGGGGAAATAGCAATTGTGCTTGAAATAGAGTGAGGGCTGTAGAGGAGGTGGAGGTGGTGAAGGAGGAGGGATAAAAGGAGGGAATGATGTCAGGCAGAGTGTGAAAGAAGAAAAAGACTTAAGATGAGGAGTCTTTAACACTGGTGCGAGATGATGGATGAGTGTGTGGGAAGTGTACAGAATGAGAAAACGGTTGCTTTGGTGCCAAAAGCCAGTGAAGAAAAATCAGTTGTTAGGCCTGTGATGTGTGTATGTGAGTGAGTCTGTCTTCACCCAGGACATCAAGTCAAGGGAGGATATTGTCTGAGGTTAAAAAGTTCATTTCTAGCTGGTGGCAACTAATCACTTGAAGGCAAACACCTGCACACTAAAGCATTTTCCAAGACAGCAGCTGTGAGATTTTAGGGTGCAAATACCTACATACTTGTCATGTACAAACAAGCTGTAAGATTTGTAAGACACAAGTATGCTAAGTTTAAACTTGCAGTTATTTTTTGTTATTCTCACCCACACTGAAAATAAAGGCAGCTAGTGATTTTTATTCTAAGATACCTACATAACCCACATAGTGCATTTTATCTAACAGTAATATACTCTGGGTGTCCTGATATGAGGCTGTGACAACTTCTCTTTACATCTGGAGAGGAAATGTAAATATTTTCTATCAAGCACCACAAGTTACAGTCCTGCATTCAGAATGTGGCTTATCAGTAAAGTACCCTTCAAGTCTATAACAGTAAACATATTCATTATACAGAAACACTCCTTTCAGACTTTGATGTTATTATTATGCATTGTTGAATTGGAGACTGGTCCATTAAGTTGTATTGTAGCCTGAGTTAGACACTTTGCTAATTGTTTGGTATGTAAATCCTAATTTGGAAAGCAATCATTAAAAATGTAGTGGAGTGTAAAATGAAAATGCTTACATAAAACTGTTTCAAATTGTAGTGAGGCCAAATGGTGTGAACTGTTTTTTTAACCAGATGTAATCAGGGAAACCCGTGGCTTGGTTTTTTGAAAGGGTGCTATATGGGGGTGTAGTCACAAATCATTTTTGTCATGGTCTCAGGGTTTTCTGTTGTTTTTGATTCTTGTTTTATTTTATTCAAGTTTGGCTTCTATTTTGATGTGATTGCTGGTCTAGCATTTGAACGTTTTTTTTTTTTTTTTTTTTTTCAGTTTTGTGGCATTATTTTTTTTTTTTTTTTTTTTTTTTTTTTTTATCATCATTGTTTCCATGCAGG
>VUQH01047784.1:28961-53673 GCA_015106775.1 Etroplus canarensis
GCACCCCCCCTTGAACATTGTTCAGTTTTCTCTCCTCCATCCCTGCCTCACTTTCATTTTTCTCTCTGTTTTCCTTCCTTCCTTCCTTCCTTCTATTCCTTCCTCTGTATTTCTCTCCCATCGCTCCTCTTCTGTTCCCACCGACTCTCAGATCTTGGTATTCTTTTCTCGACTCCCCTTCTGCTTCCCACCTTCCCTCCGACACTGAAGGTGCTATTTATAAATTGACTAACTGTACGTGAGTGTGGCGTTTGGGGAGAGAAGCAGGCAGAATGAAAGGAATTGTGTGAATTGTTGCTCGTGTGTAAAAACAAAGCACGGCAACAAACTTTAGTTGCTGAATCTGTAACAGTCCTTCATATCCTGTCATATTGGATCATGTCATGTTACATTTCATTCACGTAGCCACAGTAGTTTGTAGAAAAACCTGTTTTCTTTCAAAGTTCTTGGAGGTCTTGAGCAATTTTTCTCAAAACATTTGGTTAACATAACCTTAAAAAACTGTGAGGCAGCTATTCAATCAACTGTGAGTTTAAAAGTGCTCACTTCTCGAAATGGCCTTTTATGGATGAGTGAACAGCAGCACCAGTCTTCGGTTCTGAGTATAACATCATTTCACTGGTTATTGTTACAACTCCCCATTTTCTACAGAACTGTGTATCTGTGTGACTTCTTCTAGACAGAGATCATTTGATATGAAATTACAAGAACTAGACTTTACTGTGTATTGCCTCACAGACATTTTGAACCACGTGTTTCACTGACAATCAACAAAGCCTGTCAGACCCATAGATTCTGTATAAGAGCAACATATTGTCCTTGTCGGATAAGTGAAGTTTTTGCTGAAGTGCCTAAAACCTGTTCTCTTTCTAATAGCTAGCAGTTGGAAAAAATCCTCTGGTTGCAAAAAAGAGTAGGTCTATAGAAAAATGACCCAACTGCTCATTTGATTTGTGACCTCAGTGAGCACTTTCCTGATGATCTTATGATCTTTATCTTTATATTCAAGTCTTTTTGAATTCAACATTTTCTGCTGCTTATCTGTGTCTGGGTTGTGGGTGCAGCAGAGACACCCTCCCCTTTCCCAGCCAACTTCTCCAGTTCTTTCAGGGCGATACCAAGGCAGTCCCAAGCCAGCCAAGAGACGTAATCTCTCCAGCTTGTCCTGGGTCTGCCCTGGGGCCTTTTCCTGGTAGAACATGTCCAAAACACCTCACCTTGGAGGCATCCAGGAGATATCCTTGTCAGATGCCCAAATCACCTTAGCGGGCTTCTTTTGTCATGGAGGAACAAGGACTCTAGTCTGAGCCCCTCCTCAGTGAAAGAGCTCCTCGCCCTATCCCCAAGGCTGAGTCTGGACACCTTTTGGAAGAAGTTCATTTCCTTGTATCACTTGTATCCGTGATCTCATTCTTACCCAGAGCATGTGACCTAGGTGAAGATAGGAATGTGGATTGACCAGGAAACTGATAGCTTCACTTTCACACTCAGCAATCTGTTCACCACAACAGACCAGTATAGCATCTGCATCACTGCAGATGTCACACCAAGCCAACTGTCAGTCTCACATGATGTCCATTTTGTAAAAGATAACTTAAGAATTAGTCCCACAATGGGGAAATGTGCATTGTATACAGCAGCAGATAGTCACTCAGTTATAAAAAATATGCAAATATGTAATATATTTACACAATTAAATTAAAACACCAAAAACAACTGCATACTCAAAGGTACGATTAAACATACTTATACAACTTAAATCAATAAAGTAAATGCAAAAACTTTTCTTTAAACTTTGCTATAGATATATTTACACCATAGATGCACATGGAGAGTGGACATATTTACACATGGATAATATGCACTATAATGTGTACATATACTGCATGTGGACATTTAATATTGCACAGTGGTGTGTATTTGTGTGTGTGGTCTTCTGGCAGCAGTGCTGATTGTAAAATCTGACAGCAGCAGCAAGGAAAGACCTGTGAAAACACTCCTTCACACACTTGGGCTGAAGTAGTCTGTCACTGTTGGAGCTTTCCAGTGCCGTCAAAGTGTCAAGCATGGGGTGGGAGTTGTTGTCCAGGAGGGATGTCAGCTTAGCTAACATTCTCTTTTCTCCCACCACCTGCGCTGGTCTGAGAGAGTACCCCAGGACAGAACTGGCCTTTTTAATCAGTTTGTCGATCCTCTTCCTGTCAGCAGCTGAGATGCTGCTGCCCCAGCAGGTTATACCATAAAAGATGGTCAAAAACGGTGTTCAAGAGTGCTCCCTGCGCTCCAAAAGATTTTAGTCTCCTTAACAGATAGAGCTTGGCCTAAAGTGCATTTGTATTATGTGTCCAGTCCAGTTTATTGTTCAAGTGAATACCCAGGTACTTATAGGGGTCAACTATCTCAATGTCCATTCCTTGGATGTTCACTGGTGTTGGGGGGAGTGGCTGCTCCTGCGGAAATCCACCACCATCTCTTTCGTCCTCCCCACACTGATGTGGAGGCAGTTCCACTGGCACAAGTCCACAAAGTCCTTGGTCAGTTTTCTGTACTCCTTGTCATTCCAGTCTGTGCTAAGGCTGATGATAGCAGAGTCATCAGAGAACTTTTGTAGATGACAGTTTTCTAAATGATGATCTGCAGTGTAGTGGGTGAAGAAAATAGGAGCCAAGACCATTCCCTGTGGGACCCCCATGCTGAAGACCACCATGTCAGACACACAGTCCCATGCCCTCACCTACTGTGGTCGATTGGTGAGGTAATCCAGAATCCAAGATGAGAAGTGATGATTCACCCCCATGTGCTCCAGCTTGTCTCTCAGGAGTGCAGGTTGTATAGTGATGAAAGAACTAGAGAAATCAAAGAAAATGACTCTCACAGTGCTCCCGGGCTTCTCCAGGAAGAGAAACAGCTTTGTTCAGGAGGTAGATTATGATATCATCCACCAGGCTCGTAGGCAAACTGAAGTGGGTCAATCGATGAAGTCACTAGAGGGCAGAGATGGGCGAGGACGTGCCTTTCCAGAGTCTTCATCAGGTGCAGTGTCAGTGCCACTGGCCTGTAGCTCTCGAGGTCCTTCTGTGCTGTGTTTTTGGCACTGGTACCACACAGGATGTTTTCTCACAGCTGTGGTACTCTCCCCAGCCCATCTGATTGTATGCCTCCAGTGACTTGTGGGCCTGGAATTGCTCACTGGTAGAAAAGTCCCCCGTTCCGCTGGTGCCGATCGATGCCGGTTTAATAAAACAGGAAAGAAACCTGAGCACTCTGCAGTGGACTGGAACGTTCTATAAGTGAAATGCCAAGAAACTGAATAATCGGGATAATTGGCTTGTGTTCTTGACCCTGCTCAAAAACACAAGCCGATTTCAGTGCAAGCAGCACAACTAGGCATACATCGTGAGTGCATCTTGAACGCTGCGGCAATACGCCGGGGTCACAAGGTGAATGCTGGCCTTTTGATGGGAATATAATGGCAGTAGATCATCAGGAACCCAACTGTCAGCCGTTTCACGCCGTTTTGTGCCGTTTTGATCGGGAACGCTAAATTGGCAGGGATCGCCATAATCAGTGCTATTACAGCTGCAGTGGAATGGGGGTCATAGTATTGAATTGGTGGCAATGCTGAAACTTCATGGTTCAGCTTTTCCTTGGCTAACGAGTACAAATCCATACCTATTATGCCGATTTTCTCATTGTATCTCTTTCTATCCTCCATATTTAATGATTTTACAGTCTTTCTCCTTTTGCCTTTCCATAATTTTGCTCACAAGTCGAATCCGACATCCAAACAGTTTAAAATTGGCGGGGAAGATATACAGCAGTGTGTGTAAAAAAAAAAAAGTGCAGTTTGCCAACAAAGATGGCGTCGCTAAGGAGGCCACGTGACCAAAAAACCATGTCTGTGGGAACTATGTATAGGAGCTGTCGGGTGTGGCTGTGTGAGAAGAGGGGTGGAGATGGAAGTTAGGCAACATGAAGGAGGTGCAGACGACAGCAGCAGGGGTGGCTGGGTAGGGGGAGGTGTCTGATCAAATCTACTGAAGAATACATTCACCCACTTCCAGCCCCCCACAGTCTGGGAGTTTGAATTTTTGGGGCCAGAGATGTTCTTGAGGCCCTTCCAGACTCCACTAATGTTTTTTCTGCAGTTGGTCCTCGATCTTCCTCCTGTAGCTGTCCTTTCCCTGTTGGATCTTCCTCCTTAGCTCTTTCTGAATAGCATCAGCTCCTCTAAAGGGTCTCTTCTTCTCTTTAAGGAGGGCCTTTATACCAGGGTTGATCCCAGGTTTATTACTGGAGAAACACCATACAGTCCTGGTGGGTATGATGTTCTCAACACACAACGATGGTCCCCTTAGGACTCAAAAAAACCCAAACCCAATAAAGTAGGGTATGCTTTTTGGGGGGACCTCCCTTGTGACACATCCTTACTGTACGACTGTGCAGTGCCCTCAGTTTCAAAAAAGAAAACAATTAATATTGTGGTGGACAAAATGCTTTAATTGAGGGCTCTAAAAGAGGTGACAGTGCAGTAGCTGTGTCCATCTTTTATATACAGTCTATTAGCATTACATGACAACATTAATAGTTAGACCTTTAAGATACCTGTGCTGTCAGAAATTCCTGATAACTCAAATTTGAGATAGTCACTGATGGTATTTGTTAATAATTTGTCATATTAATAGTCTAAACATAATGCCTGGCATAAAGCCACCATGTTTCCTACTATCAATGTTAACCTCAAATTCATAAACATTATAAGCAGACTTTCAGTAGAGTGCTTGTTTTGCTCTGAATCACAAATTTGTGTTTTTATGAGTGCTTTTTTTTTAGTTTTTTTTTATCCATGTTGTGTATCACAGAGAGATAGTTAAGTGCAGGCCTTGGGCGCAATGTGTTTCTCTGATGGCTAATACAGCCCACACACACTGGAGCGTTTCATATGGGAGAGAAATGGAGCACTTTAGACAGGGATTGTTATTTCAATTTCATTTAAACACCATGTGATACAGTAGCAATTTCTCACCACTTGAGTGTCACTTAGATAATAGCATTATATCTGCAGATTTGGTGTGCTCAGATACCAAGCGATGGAGTGAGAAACAGACAGAAATAGACAGAACTGAACAGGAGTGAAGGTCTGCTGTGGTGCGCCTGTGTACGCCAGTGAATTCTCACCCACTCGTTTTTACATCTAAAAAGTGTTGCTACACTATAAAGCCTAGGATATTGATCTAAGAGTATGAATGTTTGATAATTCAGATAAATATTGTACAACTCCAGTAGGAACCAGCGCTGACAAGGAAATCAAGCTGTGTGTTAGATAAACATTGAATCTAATAGATGGAGGTGAGCGAAAGTGAAAGGTGCAGCACTCTGCGGCTTGTTTGCAGCAAAAACATGAATTTGTGTTGAGCTTGGGACAAACAGGAAGGGTCAGTGGGTGTCTTTACTCACCAAAAATGAAACACGCATGTGGGAGATTTGAAAAATTGCAGTAAAGAAAAAGAATGAAGTGGACCTGCAGTTCATAAATAAGTGATCTAAAAACTTTTTGATTTTTGTTATTTCTGTTATCTCTTATCTGAAACCAGGAGCTACATCATTATGTTAAGGTGTTTCCATCCAAATATGGAGCAAATAAAAAGTAAAAGCATTCCTCATGTTTTCCATCATCCACTGCCATGCAGTGAACACGACTTCATAACTAAAGTGCAAAGCAATGAGTGAACAACTGTATCAACACACAAGAATGTAAATGAATGATTCCAGAAAAGGCAAGATTATGTGTGATGACATTTTTAAAAATGCATAGCTGAGGGTAGAGAAATCGCAATTAAAAAAGCAATGGTCACAGTATTCACAAGACTTATGATCCAAGCAGTATGAAATTACACAGTGAGTTTAGATTTGACAACATTGGTTTAAGAAGGAAGAAGGTCCTGGGTTTGAATCCATCAGTCATTGGGGGCCTTTCTGTGTGGAGTTCACATGTTCTCCCTCTGCCTGTGTGGGTTCTCTTTGGATACTCCAGCTTCCTCCAATCGTCCAAAGACATGCTCATTAGGTTAACTGGTGAGATCTAAATTGGCGTGTAAATGTGAGTGTGAATGGTTGTCAGTCTTGGTGTGTAAACCCTCTGTTAGACTAGTGACCTGTCCAGGGTGTACCCCACCTCTCACCCTATGGCTGCTGGGATAGGCTCCAGGACCCCCTGCAACCCTGAACTGGATAAGCAGTAAAGAAGATGGATGGATGGATGGATTCAGAAATTTATGAAAAATTTTTGAGAGCATGCAAAAACACTATAGTGTCTTTTAGAAATCAAGAGCACTAGTGCACCTTTTTCTGAGAGCAGACTGTTTTAATTTGTCTTCTGAGCGGTGCATGCATTCTGCAGATTTTGTATGCAGCATTGCAGTACTGCATATAGTATATAGTACATAGCACAGTATGGTGCTGCAGTGTAAAGACACACTTCAGAATAAGTTGATTGTTTATGACTCCCAACATGAGATATATGTTTCCACAGAAGCAACACTAGAGCATCCAGTCAGTATCAAGGCCAGCAAAAATCTACATTCCCCTTCTCTAACAGACTGATTCAGCTCCACCGCACAAGGACAGATACAGAAAGTCTTTTATACCATATGTAATAACACTATACAATACTATTAAGCATCTGTCTGGCAGAGTCAGAGTCAGAGATTTAGATTTTTTTGTACTTGTTATCTATTATCATTAGGATTAGTAATATATTTTTTTTATTTTTACCTCTGCCAAGGAGGTTATAATGTTGGTTCAGTTTGTTATTTCAAAACCGCTTTGCAGTTTTCTCAGCCTACTTTTCACAGCGAGGTTATATTACGCACACCACAAGTGTTCATAAACGTCTATCGCATGCTACAGTTTGGTCGAAATCCAGATCATTCTCTGGATTTGAGAAATGAAAATCTGCCACCTTTGAAAGTCATTCCTGATCTCAGTTTTAGCCCTAGAGCTTCCAGTCACTGAATATGTCATCTTCAGTCAGAGCTCTTTGATATAAGTTGTGGTTTTGTGACTCAGTGGATATCTATATCGGGAACATGTCCAGACCTGGAATAGATTTTAACATTATGCTTAATGGGAACTGATGTAAAGGGATTTTATACTTTGTAACTTTTAAATCTGTGCACTTACACATATTACTATTCTGAGACACATAAACAAAGTCATATATGGACTTTCATTTGGTAAGTAATGTTGATAACCTTGATCCAGAAGGGTTAAATTGTGACTAATCAGATTTCAGGGCCTAATAACGTGGTTATGGCTATATATAAGGCTAATTCACTATTGAACACTAATCAGGTAAAGGCACACGTGTATGTTTTGTGTTAATTGTGTATTTGGAGTTGTGTCTAGTGACCTTGTGCTTGTTTTTTTTGTGAGTTTTCTGTCATTTTGAAGAATCACTATGTTTTTTATGTTTGTTACCAGGATTACACAAAAAGTTGCAGATGGACTGACACAAAAATTTTTCCAGTGGTGGGATTCAACCCACTTAAGATGGGATGAATTTTTGGAGTGAATCTGGATCTGTCTCTGGATCCAAGATTCTTCAACACTGTGAGATCGCCATTCACATGACCTGTCCAGGCTGTGCACCGCTTCTCGCCCTATGACAGTCAGAATAGGCTCCAGCCCCACTGCAACCATGAAATGGACAAAAGGAAGAAAATGAATGAATGGACGGATGCCATGTATTACAAAAAATACATGCCTTAAAGAAATAATTAAAATGTGCAGATATCAGTTTGTTGAAAGTTGGCTTTGTATAGGTTTTTATAAATAAAGACAGAAATATTTCAACTCCGGAAAAAAGAAATTCAAGCCCTGCTCATCCTTGGCAGAGGTATGCAGTCTTAGATTGCTCTTGCTGTTGTTGCTATTATTTCAAAAGCTGTGACAGGGGAACTTTCCAAATGTGGCTTAAATAAAGTATTTCTTACCTTATTATATTACCTTATTCAGAGGTGAAGGATGTGCATGTGGCTCAAAATCAAGGATAAGAATTTAAACCCGAACTGATATTCTGTTTGGTAGTAAGACGTAGGGCTCTAATTATTCAGTTTTTCTTTTTATTCAGATGATGTTCATTTGTTGTTTGATTATGCTTCAGAAAAGATTATTTTGGTTTAAAAAGGGACCCTATCAGAGATAGTATAGTTTTCACACATGCATGTTAGCCATGAGCATGCCTGGGATTTGGAGAGTATCTTTCTAACAATCCCTCACAAAGCCAAGCATAGCTTTGATTAGCAGTTAGCATAAGCTTAGCTTGCTGTCTATGACTCACTTTGAAACACAGGGATTATTTACTGCATTGATCAACATCTCCTGCATTTTGATGTAGAATGACAAGCTGAGCAAGCAACCACCTCACAGTCTCAGATATCTTCACAGCATGATATGACTGGCTGAAGGCCCTGCTGGAGTATTCTGATAAACACAGCTTGATTGACTGGTGCCAGCACTGGCATTTGAAACATTGAACTTGTCTCTGTTCAGGAATTCATGATGCCAGCCCAATTCAGAATGAATGTAATGCATTGAAGCCTAAAACATGTGTGAGTGAACACCTAACCACATTTTAGAAGGCAAATCATGCCTGCAACAAGGTTTTCCTTCATTTTCCTTTGCTACCGTGGTGTTGACTTCCAGACCAAGCCTTCAGATGCGTCCACACAGGAAGCAATTAGCAGTGAGTAGTAGCGACCAGAGACTGGGGAATATTTATGCATTTTTGACACTTGTCGCAATGACAAGCAAAATAACCATTAGCAATGTTAAGAGGGCAAGTCCCAGGTTATTTGTTTTTTAACTTTGAGGTGAGTGACTCAAGCAGCTACAAAAGGATGCCACTGATTCACACATGATGGGTCGGTAAATATAATCCTCAATCAAATGCATCCCTGCATCAAAAAAAATTAGCAAAAACCTGTCAGCAAGGTGTAATGAACAACTCCCTTCATATCTGGATAGGGCTCTGTGGTGTCATCACCACAGTGGAGAGTTCCAGTTTAAATAGTATTGATTAGATGCTATATGGACAAAATATTGGGCCCAATCTGCAGGAGCTTTTATGGCATCCCATTCTAAATCCATAAGCATTAATAGGGTGTTGGCCCCTATGTTGCAGCTATAATAGCTTAAACTCTTCTGGAAAGGCTTTCTGCAAGATTTTGGGGTGTGTCTGTGGAAATTTTTGTCCCATTTATTCTGGAGTGCATTTGTGAGGTTAGACACTGGTGCTGGATAAGAGGGCCTGGCTCACAGTCTCTGCTCTAGTTCATCCCACATCTGCTCAGTGGGGTTGATGTCAGGGCTCTGTGTAGGCCAGTCAAGTTCTTCCACACCAAACTCATCCAACCATGCCTTTATGGACCTTGCTCTGTGCACTGGGTCACAGTAATGCTGGAAAAGAAACGGGCCTTGCCCAAAATATTCTTGCAAAGTTAAAAGCATAGAATTGTCCAAAATGTCTTGTAATCCACAGCATTAAGATTTCCCTTCTCTGAAGGAAGGGGGCCCAGACCAGCCCCATAAAAACAACCATATAACATTATCCTTCTTCCATCATACTTTACAGTTGGCACAAGGCAGGCAGGTAACATTTTCTGAAATTTTCCAAACCCAGACTTGTCCATCAGACTGCCAAATGTTATTCAGCATACCACAGAACATGGTTTCCCTTCTCCAGAGTCCTGTGGTGGTGCTTTACATCACGTCATCCAACACTTGACATTGTGCTTGGTGATAAAAGGTTTGCATGCAGCTGCTTAGCCATGGAAATCCATGCCATGGAGCTCCCTGTGCACAGTTTTTGTGCTGATGTTAATGCCTGGAAAGTTTGGAACTCTGCAGATAGTGAGTCAGCAGAGTGTTGGAAACATTCACACTCTATGCAGATCAGCACTTGGTGAATCTGCTCAGTAACTTTATGTGGTCATCCACTTTGTGGCTGAGTTGCTGTGGTTCCTAAACACTTCCACGTTGCAATGATACCACTTACAGTTGATGGTGGAATAGTATTTAGTTGGGAAGAAATTTTACAAGCTGGCTTGTTGCAACATTGGCATTCTGTTACAGTGCCATGCTCAAATTCAGTGAGCTTTTATCATGACTTATTCTTTCACAAATGTTTGTAAAGGCAGACTGCTAGGTTCTTAATTTTGCACACCTGTGGCAATAGGACTGAATGAAACACAATTAGAGTTCAGTTATTAAGAGGTGTGGCCCAACAATTTTGTCCATACAGTGTGTTTTGGGCTACAGCTCAATAGAGCCTCATTTTCTCTTTATACATTCATCACTGCCATCACTTCTCTGAAAGGATGGATATGTTGCATGCACCGACTCAAATGAGTACAAGACTTTGTAAACAGCCATTATTTCACCCACTTCAAAAATCTAGGAGGGTGAGTTTGGGCTGATTGGAGAGACTCTGTTGAATTTAACTTGAAAGTAAAGCTTCATCCTGCAAAACCCTTCCTTTTTAGTGCCAACAAGCTGGCAGGTAGCTAGCTTCCAAGTTTCCCATAAGGCTGTATATTTTTTAAACCATCTGGCACTATCCCTGTCAATTTTCCAGTTGCTTTAAATCTAATCAAACAGCCAGATAAAATCCCAAATGGAGAATACAAAATCAGACATCCACAATTGTGTGCTCATAGTTTGTCCTGCTCTTCATATTCTGACCCTGCGCTCTGATAGTTGTGGCTTGCAAACTGATAAGAGCTCTGGTTTTATATCTCTCTCCATACTTATGTAAATTAATTTCTCTCTTGTGTCCACACATACTGCCTGGCATTTCCCGACCTTTTTATTCTTTAGTTTTGGGGCTCGCTAGTGGAACAGAGCCATGTCAGGCAGCTGTCGAAAAGGAAATATTAGAGACTGGTCCTGCAGTTATGTTACACCTTATCTTTATGTAAAAAAAAATAGCATATTGTCCTCATCAGTGAAAAGTTTCTCAAGAGTTATATGTGAAAACTTTGTTGACTATTCAGCTGCTTATACAAATTACAGGAAATTGCATTCATTTTATCTGGCTCTATTCAAAGTGCAAATAAAAGCAGGTGGATAGAGACACAGTTACTGTTGTGATGTGCTTTTCAGCAAATCTCACTTGCCTGCAGTCAGAACAACAGGTGCGTTTGGTGAGGATATTGCCTGATGCTTTTTGTCTGCTCGGGAGTGTGTTTTCGAAGAGATTATTAGGACCAGTTTTGCATCTGCCCTGCTACCTACTGCTTCCTCCATCCGTGCATCTTCTCCTCCCTTCAGGGCTGCACCCTCCTTTTCATCCTTGTTCTCTGAACAGTTGGTTTTCCGTTACTCTATAGTGCAAAATACACCCCCCCCTCTCCCACACACACCACTTTCATATTTTCTATGTGGCTTTTTTTATGCAGCACCGTGACTCATTGTTTATTGAAAAGGCAGTTTGTTATTGACCACGAAAAATCAATGGCAAACATCCGCATTGTAAACTTTGATAACACTGTGACATTAAATGAACACATACAAAGGGAGAGAAGGAGGTTACAACTGTGCCTCTGTGGTTTTGCATTTCCAGCTGTGAGGACAGGCTGGTGTCACCCTCTGTTTCTCTTCCTCCTTCCTCCATCTGTCTCTCTTTGCGTATTCCTCCCATTTTCACCTCACACTTTCTCATCCGCAGCTTCCAGCTATTCTTTGTTTTCCTTTATTTCTACCCACTTCTTCCTTCTACCTTTTCCTTTTATTTCTCCTCTGGTTTTACCTCTTTTTCCCTATCTCATTCTGTTCCTTCCCTTTTTGCTCAGTCT
This sequence comes from Etroplus canarensis, assembly GCA_015106775.1. Taxonomy (NCBI): domain Eukaryota; kingdom Metazoa; phylum Chordata; class Actinopteri; order Cichliformes; family Cichlidae; genus Etroplus; species Etroplus canarensis. The sequence continues at coordinate 40,817 of VUQH01047784.1, forward strand.
GTGTTTGTGATCATGCATATCTTACACTTGCTTGGCTTCTGTCTATTAAAAATGCGGCAGACATGGTAACTACGTGAAAACACATGCAAACACATACAGGTCTGCTCCATCCCAGTGGATTCATCCAAAAATTAACATAAAAACTCTATCTATCTATCCATCTATTTATCTATCTATGCTTGGAACAGAGTGCCACCTGCTGGCCAGAAATAGCAACTGCATCTGCACTTTTTGTGTTCTGTGGTAAAATGATACACTAGCTGATCAGACAGATGTTAGATGTTAATTCTTCTATTTGCTATTAAAGGCTTAGTTATTTTAAAAAATGACACAATATCAGTTAAGTTTCATCAATATTATCATTGCAGTTTTTTAAACAAATATTTATTTGCCTCTAAAACTTCTTCAGCCATGTTAAAACAGCAATAGTAATATTAAAAACAGATACACTATATGTACAAAAGTATTAGACCACACCTTTTAATCACTGAATTCAGGTGTTTCCTTCAGTCCCATTGACAAGGCTGTATAAAATCAAGGACATAGTCATGCAGTCTGCCTTTACAGGCATTTGTGAAAGAATTGATCATTCTAAAGCGTTCACTGAATAGGAGTGTGGTACTGTAATGGGATACCATCATTGCAAGAAGTCAGTTCATGAAATTCCTTCCCTCTGAGGTATTCCATGATCAAGTGTAAGTGGTTTTATTTCAGCACCACAGCATGGGTGAGTCTGGGTTTGTTCAATTCCAGGAAAATGTTACTTCCCTGACTATATTGTGCCAACTGTAAAATGTGGAGGAAGAGTGATGGGATTATTTTTTCTGAGGTTGGTCAAGATCCCTTAGTTCCAGTGAAGGGAAGTGACCGTGCCCTACTGCACAGGGCAAGGTCCATAAAGCTACGGTTGAATGAGTTTGGTGTGGAACAACTTGACTAGCCCGCACAGAGCCCTGACCTCAGCCCCATCAAATACTTTCAGGATGAGATAGAATGGAAATTGCAAGCTAGGCCCTCTCCTTCAACATCAGTGTCTGACCTCATAAATGCTCTTCTGGATGAATGGGCAAAAATTCCCACAGGCACACTCCAGAAACTTGTAGAAAGACGAGTCCTTATTATTGCCTGTACAGTATATTTAGTGTGGCAAGCTTTTACACTGGAGGTATAATGTGCAAGTGGTCCAATACTTTTATCTATATAATGTTTCTGATACACCCAAAAGCTGCTTTTCCCACTTTAATGAATGACCTACAGATATATGTGATTTAACTAGATCATTACATAGGGAGAAAGGTGTTTTACTGAGTGAACTGTCTCCTGTTTGTTGTTGTTGTTTTTGCCTGATCTTTTGGACAAAGATACTTGATGCTAATGGCAATTGAAATTAAAGAGAAGATTCAAGCGATTGTAGCTGCTGTTTTTACAGTACCATCTTTCTTGCTGCAGTAGCAAATGTTTTTTTTTTTTTTGGGTTAAACACTCAAGTATCAGCTAAATATAATGTTAACAGAGTGGAAATCATGGGAGCAATTATCCTTTTATCATCCTCTTATCAAACACAGTGGTGTGTGTTTACTTCAGTGTTACTGAGGAAATACATTTTCATAAAGAAAGACCAAAAACCTGTGAAAAACCGTTCAACCCTCCCTTTTGTTGTTTCTGCCAAACTCCCTGTGATAGTCAACGGATGAGCAGAAAGATCCACGCTGGTTATTGTGTGCTGTGTGCAGCTGCTGTCAGCCTGTTCTTCTCCCTTTTTTTTCGTCTTTTAAATAAGAGCACACTGTAATGAGAGGCTTTTACAGTCAATTCAGATGCCTCACCGCCCTCTGGAAATCACAAACAGGCTCTTAATTGAAGGGAAATGTCGAGGTCAGCATGAGACTCAACTGAAAATTTACGGCATTCGTGAGTGTTGGCGAATGATGCAGAGATCAGAAGAGCTTTCATTTACTAGAATTCATATGAATTCTTTATGTCTCTCTTTCTTTATATCTATGCTTCAGCGTCACCTGTTATTGGTGCATACAGTGCTGACACTGAATAGAAGCTTGACTTTCATTATGCTGTTCCTGTGCATTTTCTTGTGAAGGTTCATGTTACTTACATGCCTTTGAAACCAGACTAATTTCTTATGTGTGTGTCCCGTTTTTTTAACCATGTTTTTCTCTGCCTCAGTTTTACAACTCTCACAGCTACAAATTATTTTCTCTCATGGAGATTTCAGCAGCAAAACACATGAAAAGTACAAATTTTTTGCAAGTGAGCAACATTAAACTGCCAGAAGCAACCACATGAATTATGAAATAATTGGTGATAACCTCTCCTTTCTCTCCATTTCTTCTCTGTGTCCCCTACAAGAAGAAGAACGACAGCTCATTCAAGGTCCATCAACAGGTGCTGTTATAGGAGGTATCCTCGGCGCTCTCATCTTCATCTGCATCATCATCGGTATCATCTTCTTCATCCGCAAACGCCAGGAAGATGGAGAGTAAGTCTTCATTAGCAATCCTGTATCTACTTAATCGTTTAACCTCCTGAGCAAAACTAATCCCCCCTTGAGGACCAAGGCTCATTAAGACTTGCAACATGTCATGAGAGGACCCACCAGAGGAAGCTTTGTGACAAATCCTGACCTGAAGTTTATAGCATGAGGCCGCTCTGAGATTTTATTCCCAAAATGTTCTGCTCTAAGCTCCCATTTCAGCTCCAGCAATTCTCCTGGGCTTCAGCTGTAAATGGGGATTTATTAAACCTCTCTGATTTAACTCCAGTTTGAAGAAGTGATTTTCCTCCAGACTGAGGCTCCTTGTAGAGGCATACAGTAAATTAACAAACATGCAGCCATTGTTTACTGCCTACTTGCTGAGTCAAGGGTTAATTAGATATAACTGCGGACATGTTGCTGATGCTCTAATATGGAGCAACTTATAGAAAACTGATGCAACAAAAACATAGAACTTATGCTTATTTACTAAGCATAAATTATTAACCATGGATAAAGTCAGGGTCAGAGTATATATCTACTGAGTTGGAGTATGAGGAAAACCTCTGTACTTGCTTTTGAACTGAAATTACAGCTTCAAACCAAGACTTATTTTCCAGCACTGTCCTCCTGCTTCCTATTCTGGGCTTTGTCGATTTCACACCAATACAGAATTTTGATAAAAGCACAAAAAGCTCGAAACTGACTACAGTTGGGGACAAAAATACTTTGGAAGATGGTGGCACCAGCTCCTGAGATATTCTATTTCAAGGCCGGATGCCAACAAATACAATAAAAAGAGGCTGAAAATACATTATGCGTGCCAGCATCTGCAGTAGCTTGATTTATGTAATCAACAAAAAGTAAATCTTGAAATGTCCACAGCAATGAAAGCTGTTAAGACTTTTAAAACTCCCATTTATTTGTCTCACTTTGTTTTAAGGTTATAACTGTCAGATTAATAAACCGGCTTAGCTTTCAGCTGCAACAACTTGAAGGTAAGCAGATAAATCTTAATGCAGCATGAGTATTTTTGATAGTAGCATAACATCAGAATTACTGATAGACTAAACACTGCTTGCTGTCTTCTCAGCCTCAAATGGCAAAAAAGGCAAAGTTGACAATTAACTGGCGGAGGTCAGACACCTAGCTGGATTATGACAAATATTTTGGTCAGTATTGGTAGAGAGCAGACCAGATACCAAAGATTAAATCTGTTACTCTGATGTCACCCTTTGGTTTGTGAAGCTACAGTCATGAAAAAGAAAGTTTTCAAAGGACTATATACAGTCCTGTGAAAGCATAAGCACAACCTCACTGCTTCCAGAGGAATTAAGAGGGTAAGATAAGATATTTCTTTAATAGTTCCACAGTGGGGAAATAAGTTGCAGCCAAGTGTTGCTAATCAAATATACTTGATTAATTGATCATCAGCCAGTTTTGGCAGTTTGCTGGTCTGGAGCATTCAATTATGTTAATACAATGCCACAATCTTCCTAGGAGTGGATTTCCTAGCAAATTTGCCAACATGGTCAGATTCTGCAATGCACAGAGAAATTATAAAAAATAAAAAGTAAATAAAAAAATATAAGCTACATCTCAGACTCCACAGGCCTTATTTAGAAGAAAAAAAAACTAAACAAGCATGACATGTTTAGAAGATTTGCCAGGAGAAAGCCTCTCCTCTCTAAAAAGAACATGGCAGCACAACTTAGGTTTTGCAAAGTTGCATCTGAACAAACCACAAGACTTTGGATAGGCAAGGCCAAAGTGGAGACATTCAGCTTCAATGCACAGCGCCATTTTAGTGAAAACCAAACACGGCATATCAGCTCAAATGCCTCATACCAAGTGTCAAACACGGTGGTGGAGGAGTAATGATTTGAGCTTGTTTTGCAGCCACAGGACCTGGGCACCTTGTAGTCACTGAGTCAGCCATGAACTCCTCTCTATACTAAAGTATTCTAGAGTCAGATGTGAGGCCACACCAGCAAAATCTACAACAGAATGCCTGAAAAAGACAACAATCAAGATGTCCCAGTCATAGTCCAGACTTAATCCTGATTAAAATGCTATGGTAGGAACTTAAGAGAGCTGTGCAAAATAAATGCCTGCAAATCTCAAGGAGCTGAAGCAACACTGTAAAGTGGAGTGGACCAAAATTCCTCCACAGTGATGTGAGAGACTGATAAAGTCATACAGAAAAAGATCACTTGCTGCTAAATGTGGCTCTACAAACTACTGAATCAGAGGGTGTACTTAGTTTTTCATGACTGTATTTTTTAAAGCCTCAACGTTAGCATTTTTAGCCACTGCCATGTTGCATTTTTAGAGCCATGAGTGACCACATTTGGGTGGTGGAGGTTATCAGCTAAAGCTCCCAGACGTGGTTAATAATCTGCATAGATTGCATGGTTGTATGGACACAGGTACCTTTAAATTAGTGCTTAGTAACATATTAATAAAATACTATAAAACTGAAGCACAAATGCCTTGGACTGCATATTATTGGTTAAGTTATTGCATTAAAATACTTCAAAACAGGACAAGCATGGTCAGGAGCTTCATGTTCTACTCACATTAGCAGAAGTAAATAAAGAGAGCTACAGCTGACATATCAGCCAAAGCACCCATGACCTAACAAGAAAATTTAAATAGAGAAACAAGGATAGCAGAGACCAAAACTGCTTTTCTAAAAAACTGTGCGCATGTTTATTCCTGCAGTAAAGTAACATGGCAGTCTATGGGGATAGACTCACTTTTGGATCCATCCTCAAATGGCCACTCCAAAAACTCTAGTTTTTGGCAATTCAGCTCTGGCTTCATTTTTCATCCCTGAAGGTTGAAGCTTGGATAAAAACAGGGTGAAAATTGGAGTCCAAAAACACAACTCTGTGTAAATGAATGTTATTGCTTTATGTCTGCTGGATGAGAAGTTTGTTGTTGCTATGATTTGTTGTGAGAGGCTGTATTGTGTCTGTGCTGGAGGTTAGGAATATGGGAGCATGCTCCGAGGTGTCCAGAAGTTCAGCTGAGGCTTTTAAAAGTTTGTTAAAAAAAAAAAAAAGATTGTGAAAATCATTCTTAATCCTTATAAAATAAATTGTTAAATATGCTCCATATTAAGAGTACCAGTTTCATCTCTGTGGTGAGCAGACTTTTTAAATTTCTTTTTATAAAACCAGCTTCTTAATTATAATCATTACTCTTGTTTTCTTCAAGTGTTAAACTCTTTAAATCACTCAGAATGTTTATTTTTCTCATAGTAACAGCTGAATTTTTGTATTAAAGAATCTGGATTAAATTACGACACAATGGGACATCTTTAGAGCTTGGGATTTCCAGACATTATATTTCTGTGCTCTCTTAGCTGAATACAAAGAAATGTGATGTCTTAACGAAGCAGAAATCAATACCACATTATCTTTGTCTTTTGTCCAATCAGGGGCCCACCCAAGCACAAGCCCCCTCCCCCTGTGAAGGCTGGCAGCTCAACAGAGATGGTGAGTGGTCGACGTGGCTTCAAATCAATCCTTTTTGTCACCGTGATTACATTCCACTTACACACACAAATACACACACAGTCCATTTGGGCACTCATGATGGGGCTAATGGCTATTGATTGGAGATCTGAGTTGGCTTATGTGTGCTGAAATAATTAGCTTGGTTTTTCATAAAGAGGTCCATTAGAACTCTCCTCTCCTCGCCATATCTGTTACTTTATTCCATCACTCACATTTTGTTATGCTTGAGCCACATTATGTAGTGTGACTAAAACTCTATAATTTTATGTTGATTAGATTGTATAAAAGATGTCTAAAAGGCTATAAATGCCTTGGCTGAAAGGAAGGTTCACAGGGTTCAACAGTGAAAGTTTATTAGGCATTTACAGGGTTTTCTGCAAAACGCTGTCTGTAGAACATGACCAAATGACAGCATTATCTCTGCAGCTCTATATTTATGTACAGTTCTTTGAGGGCAAGTCTCAGCCAAGTCACTAGTCCACAGGCAAATTTTAAAATTCTGCTTTCAAAGATGTGATCAGTGGGAGTTTTTACATATCTTAGATAGAGTCCTCTTGATGCATAATGATTGAATATTCCAGCTGTATGATCGTGCAAATGCAAATTTTGAGGGAGCCAAGTCTCAATTCTACATATCTGTTATCTTGTTAAAGAAAGATAAATGCAATAAAACTTTTAACTTTGACCAGTATTCCTGCCAATTATGATAACCCTGTACTCACCAGTGTCCTGTAATTGAAAGCTTGGGACGAGATGTCTAAAACTGTGTTAATTGGGGCAAGAAACATGAGTCGTTGGGTGTTTAAAAGGACTCGCAGTGTCATGCTCAGTGGGTTTCTATGTTGTTATCTTTGGAGTTATGGGTTGTTTTTTCTTAGATTTTTAGTCTAGTTTTACTTTTCTAATGTGGGATTATTGTTAGGATGAGCCTGATTCCTGTTTTCCTTTTTTCAATATATGATACTTGAGTTCTTGTGCAGTATTTATAGTTATGTTTTATAGTTCTAGCCTATGCTTTTGTTTGTGTTTCTGATAGTTATTTATTCTAAACTACTTTGAGTCTTTATTTGATGATTTTTTTTGTATTATTACTTCTTTCAGTGTTTTGTTCTGCCTCATATTCTTTTCAGAGTTACAGCAGCTATGTATTTTAAACTGTTTTTTTTTTTTTATTATTTAGTTTTGAGTTTTTGTCTTCAATTCAGCTTAGTTTCAGTTAGTTTCCAGAATGAGTTTGCTCGTTTTAGTTGAGATTTTATTATGCGAAAATGTGAAGTTGTAGTTTAGTTTTTAGTCAGTTAATTTTTTTCTTCCCTAGTTTTATTTTTAATTAATTATTGTAAACTTGCCCCCATTCATTCATTCCTGATTTACTTTGCTAGCTTCCTGTGTCATGTGTCTTACTGTAGTTCCTTTCTGTGACTGCCCAGTTAGTTCAGAATCAGAATTCTTATTTTTAAGTAGTTCCTCTCCTGTTTCCACTTCCTTGATTGCCCTTATGTGTGTAAATAGTCTGGTCCTTATGTCATCCCTGTATCTGTGTGCATGTTTCTGGTTCTTTGTTTCATGTTTTTCCAACTTTCTTGGTTTTCTTCCGGATGCTCTGGACATTTTTGTTAAAGACTAATCAGAAATTAAATCTCATGTTTGGTTTTATTACTCCCCTCTTGAGTTTTGCATTTGGGTCTGCCTTATCTACATGCACATCCTTGACACCAATGCTATGCTCACACTGCAGGTCTTATTGTTAAATTCAGATTTATTTTTTGCTGAGATCCAATTATTTTGCGTGGTTTTTATACATTATAATATAAATGTGACCACCATCAGACTCCAGTGTGAACAGTCTATGGCCCTGAAGTGATGCACGTGCACAAAAGGAGATGTGACGTCACATGCAGCACACTGTGTTTACAGAAGTAAATATGGATGCTACACATGTCATCGTGTGTGTAAAACCTCACTTTCTCTCCACTGACTAGCTCCATTAACAAGTCTGCCATGCTTGTTTTATGCAATGTTTACATTTGATCTTACCGCGTACAGAATTGGGACGTCTGTCTCACTTCGGTGATGTAAAAGTGGCCTGGGTCTGATTGGAAAATATTAGATTTGTGCTGTTCGGACTGTCATAAAAAATCAGATATGGGTCACATATGGGCAAAAAAATCAGATATGGGCCACTTTTGTCTTCAGTGTGAATGAAGCCTAAGAAGCCTGCAGCTTTGGGAGATGGACAAACACTTAAATTTGAAGAAGAAATAAAAAGAACTAAATTGGTAATGTCTGTAAAAATCCCTCGTTACATAGGAAAATTATGATAGTGCACATTTAATCAAAAAAAAAATCAAAGCTGAATGGAAGTCTTCCTGTAAGCTGAAATGATAGCAGTGACATCCTTTTAACACAACTCCATTTTCTTTTGCAAATAAGTTTCACTAAGCTGGCAGTTATTTTACTGTCTCACAGCTTGTCTGTCTGAACAGTCTTTAGTGGAGCAATCACAGTTCCAGATTGCAGCAGTTACTTTCGTGAGTACAGTGGTATCATAATCGATAAAACCCATTGAAAGAGCTTTAAAATAACAGCTGAATCATTATAATAAACTTAGATACCCACTAAAATGGAACTGTGAAACATGCCCTGAACGGCATATTTTAAAGATCACTTGCCTTGTAATCTCTATAAACAGATATCTGTATATAAATATCCAAATTCTGTAGGCAGAAGCAAGATTTGTGATGCTGGAATCTTTCCAGATTGTATTTCAGCCAGCTTTGATTGCATCAAGCTAACAATAATATTCAACTGGAGAAACAAAAAACAAAAGGAACTTTATTTGCTTTTATTGCCTTTTTAATCTATCTGCATTCATAAACAATGATCAATGGACCAAGGGGTCTAGAACTGGATATCTATTAAATAGAATATGGAAACCCCTGGCTACAACAGAAGCCCCATAAATATTGACCATTGCCCCCAGTGGGAACTATAGCAGCTAGCTGATGGTTCCCACATTGATTGCCACATTGCATCACCTGCTAGATATCAAATTAAGTTGCACCAATACACAGGTAGACGAGAGCCATAAAATCAGGAAACCTGCCTGTTAAAGTCAGTTACATGGCTGAAGTTTGCTAAAATTTACCACTATTGACATTACTGATACACCAGATTAAGTACAGGCATGGCCAGAAGTGGTGACAGCTTTACACCTTGCTTAAACAACATTCTATTATCCTGAAAATGTTCAGATTAACAGCTGTTTTGTATTCCACACACATATGCCTTTGGTTTTTATAGAATAATGTAAAATACAGAAAAGAACAGCATGCTTATTCTATAAAGGTCTTCTAAATGGCCCGGCTATGGGGATAATTAAGTGAACTGCAGTGATAATTCTGGCAGACTTTTGTCCCATATTGGTATGTATTACAGGTTGTTAGGTTCAGCATTATTCTTATAATCAATCAGTGACTCTATTCAAATAGAAAAAAGCACTCAGAAGTTCCCAACTATTTGGTATCATTGTTAGCATTGCACAATGTGAAGTCCACTTAAAACTAGCAGGTTAATATTCCTGTAATTTCAACTACAAAAGTTTAAGGTTCATGCTATCATAGCAAACCTCCCTAAATGAACATGAAAACCTACCACAGTTTGAACATAAGGAGTCCTTAGATGATGCAAAATGAACCAAGGAACACTTCAAAACAGATACAAGCTCAGTTCCAGGATCAAGGTAAAACAGAGTGTGGGTGCGCCATCCATGGCTTTCTGAATGAAAATGGGCTCCATGGTGGAAGACCCTACTTTTGAAAGAGAAACATAAAAGAGCCCAAGAAATGCATGCTGACAGGCCACACTGCTTCTGGGAGAATATTCTTTGGTCAGAAAAAACAAATTTAGAGCTTTTTGGTAAGTCACATCAGCTCTATGTTCACAAAAGAAAATTTTCAGAGAAGGATCAAAGAAAATCCTCCCTATGAAATATGGAAGAGGCTTACTCATGTTATGAGGTTGCTTTGCTGTGTCTGTCACAGGGTTGCTTCAATCTGTGCAGGGTACTGTGAAATCAGAAGAAAGACTAGTACTTGTTGAAAAAAGGTCTGAGAGGCTATCTGAGTCACAGTCCACCAATTGTCCAACAAGATAATGTCCTGAACCTGCTGAACTGCTGTATCGTCAAAGTTGCTGATGTCTCAGAGATACACACAAGTTGTTCTCTGGTGCTGGTGTTGTGATATATTGGTCATGGCAACAGTGAAGCTGCTCTCACTCTCAATTTTTCATGTCCAGATACATTTTAAAGCAATGGAAAGCACCATTCATCAGCATACATGGTTGATGTTATAAGGACTATAGTTTAATCCAAACCATGATCTTTTCCTAAAAGAAACAGGGGGCTTTGCAGCCAAAACCTAACCAAACAGAAATTGAAAACCACCTTAAACAGCGAGTGAAAAAAAGAAGGGAAAAAAGTGCATAACATAAAGCTCCAAACTGGACATTAACGTTGGTCTGTTTCACAAACTTATGACTGACAGCCATGTGAAAAAGAAAGTTTTCAGAGGACTTCACCCAATCAAATGACCTGGATTAGCTGATCATCAGCAAGTGTGACCACTTCTATAAAAGCAGAAGCTTTGGCAGTTTGCTCATCTGGAGCATTCAGGTGTGTGGCCACGCAATGCTACAGTATTCCCAGGAGTGCACACCCCAGCAAATTCACCTTAAGGTCAGTCTGTGCAATGCTCACAGAAACAGAAAAAACCCCGAGAGCTACATCTCAGACTCTAGAGGCCTCAGTTAAACAAAACAAAAACAAGTATGACTTATTTGAAAAAGTTGCCAGGAGAAAGCTTCATTTTTCTAAAAACAAAACAAAACATGGCAGCACAGCTCAGGTTTGCAAAGTTGCATCTGAAGAAACTGCAAGTCTTATGGAACAATGTCCTTCAGACAGCAGATGCCAAAGTGCTGGCCATAATACACAACAGAGGTGTTTCCAAGATTTTTTAAATGAGTTGCACAGAGGGGTCCAACAACCAGTCGGAGGACTCATGGGAAATCAGAAATTTATATCAGAAACAAAAGCGAAACAAAAGCAAATGGAAAGTGGTTGAGAATTCAGTGAGTTATAACAAGACAAAGTTGGCCTGTAATAATATTGCAGCCACACTGAAGCACATGATTTAATGGCAATGCAATGGAGCTAATAAAGACAGTTACAAAAGTAAATATGTTTAATTTTACCGACTGGTAGAAGTAAATAAAGGTATCTCAGACATCATTTCTTTACAGTTTGCAAAGTAAAGGAGTTAGGGATTGGTAGGCAGTGGACCAAACCACTGTGAGGTACATAAGTGGAAGTCCAGCTTTCAGACCTTACAAATGTATTATTTTCCATCTATAATTAAACCAGTAGCTTCCACTGCATGTAATATTTTTATAGCATAAGACTCTCACCCGTGGGTCCTCTTCAGCACAGACAACCTCGAGACCACTTTCAAGAACACACTCTTTATTATCAGGTTTCATGTGATCGCTGATAATAGTCACTCTTCGGGACAGGCCCAGAATCAGGGCACACTCTCTCGCACACCCAGCCCTTCTGTCCTTTCTCGCAGGTTCTTATCCGTCCTCTTCCAAGACCAGCACACTACTAAATAGGGAGACATTGATTAGATGATGTCTCCCCAGTGTGCCAATGATTACACCTGGCACTACTCTCGCCACCATACTGCTCCATTGCTCCCCCTGCAGCTAAGCTACAACCATGCCCCTCCACAATTATTTAACATTACATAGTTACAAATTTACAGCAGTGCATTGTGAAGTACAATACTGCTCTGCACAGGAAAATTAGTGCTTGACCTTGTTATCCCCTCTCTAATTTCTGCCTATGGTTGCATCGATATACCAACACAATTTTATTAGTGCCACCCCAGGCCCCCCTTTAGCCCCACCGCTGATGCTAAGTGCTATATTTAGTGCAACCAAGCACAGCATATCAGCACAATCACCTCATACCAACTGTCAAGCACAGTGGTGGAGGGGAGATGATTTGGGCTTGGTTTGCAGTCACAGGACCTGGGCACCTTGCAGCCTTGGAGTCAACCACAAGCTCCTCTGTATACTAAAGTATCCAGTGTCAAATGTGAAGCCATCCAAAGCTAAAGCATGACTATAATTAGGCCATGCTTTAAGACAATGATCCCAAGTACACCAGAAAAAAGAATGGCTGAAAAAGAAAAGAATCAAGGTGTTGAAATGCCCTGGTCAAAGTCCAGACTTCAACTTGACTGAAATGCTGCAGCAGAACCTTAAGAGAGCTGTGCATAAACAAAACTCTCTCAAGCCTGAATGAACTGAAGCAATGTCATAATGAAAAGTGGTCCAAAATTCTTTCACAACAATGTGAAAGACTGAAAAAATCATAAAGAAAAGGACAGTTCAAGTTATTGCTGCTCAAGGTGGTTCTACAAGCTATTGAATAATGAGATGTGCTTATATTTTCTGCTTTGTGCGGTCCTGTGAAAACTTTTTTTTTGACATAACTGCACGGCATTGCTGTCCTTTCTCCTCGTGGGGACTCTGTCTGTCTTTGAAACAACAAGGCATCTGTGTCGAAGGACATGTTGTGCATGTTTCTGTGATGTCAGCTGCTGTAACGCTAGTAGTATTTGGATGTACTGGGATGATTTTACATGTATGAAAAAAATGAAAACTGCCAGTTGGGAGAAAGCATCCATCAAACCAGGAAGAACTGAAGATTTGTACAGAAGAATCAAAGTAAAGCATTGTTAAAAACTACAAATATATATATATATATATATATATAT
>VUQH01047784.1:53693-64611 GCA_015106775.1 Etroplus canarensis
TATATATGTGTTTGTGTTTATATATATATATATATATATATATATATATATATATATATATATATATATATATATATATATATATATATATATATATATATATATATATATATATTAAAAAGCCTTGATTGCAGTGATTGCCTCAAAAAAGGTGAGAGACAAAATATTAGGTCAAGGTTCCTGATTTTTTTTTTCTCCATGCCCTCTTCATTATTGCAAAAAAGGTAAAATCAAAAGAAAATTATCTGTCATCATAATAATGGAATAATGAAGTGTGGAACCCAATCACTTTTGTCAGTTTCAACTTATTTCAGTGAAAATTACAGTTATCAGAGGCGCACCAATGATTGTAAGGCTTTAGGAACAGAACCGTCAAGATGCCTATCGCTGTCTATGAATTCAGCTATGTGTATATATACAGTATAAGAATATGTTTTTTTTGTGAGGTTACATTGTTTCTCTATAGAACTGTATTTCATTGCACTGTTTCTGTTTTGTTTTCTTCCCTGTGTTGATGTGGTTTCTGTGCATGTAGCTCAACAAGCCATCAGAGCCTCCCACAGCCACAGAGACAGCGCCTCTCAGCCCAGGAGAGCTTTACTACGAGCCCACAGGGGGAGAGCCTGTCACAGTAACTACAACACACATAAATATGCACACACACAAACATGCACATAGATACAAAAGCATGTTTTGCTCACTGACACATGAGCCACATTCACAGACACAGTGGGCTCCATATCTATTTGGACAGCTACACACTGTTGTGGAGACCACATGGTGTTTTTACTTTGTACTGATCAATCAACTGTTATTAATATTAAGCCGTGAATAATTACTTAGTCTTTATAAAACCGTATTCAAATTAAATCTAAAAATTAAAGTCTTCACAACTTCCTGTGTTATCCCATAATCCCCCTGGTATGTAAATGAGTTGTGATTATTACTTAAGAGACATTTGTATTCTTCAGGTCATCTAATTTACATACATTATTGATGAATACATACAGTTAATGGCAATAGTATTGAAACCCCTTCACTTTCTGTACACTTTATTGGATTGTAAATTCAATTTCAAATGCATAAAATTATGCTTCTACCCATGAGTCTAAAGAATATAATAATGATGTAAAAACATGCATTACATTAAGCAGTCAGACTCTTAATACAGCGTAGAAGTCCCTTTAGATGAAATTACTGCTTTGAGTCTTTTTAATCTCCTGAGACCTTGTGTCCTTATATGGGGATATTACATTTGGCTTTTCTGCGTCATATACTTCATTCGACTCAACACAAACACGTAGCATCTCAAACAAGAGCTCAGGTCTCAGGAGGTTAGGGTTAGAGTCTTTAATGCTTGCAACCCTGGATTAAGACAGTTCGTTGTGGCAGATCTTCTTATGCTGTGTCAGACTCAAAGGGAAGCAGTTGTGAAACAGCTTCAGGTCTCTCCACAGTTTTTAGCTCATATGGTTGAAAAACTGATGAGTTAATACCATGGCGAGGTGTCCATCCATCCAAAATTCATAACAATCATTGCTCCTCCTAGAGTGTCGGTCAGACTTTGGTGAAACTTGCATACAATGAATTATGCTCAAGGTCATATTTGTTGTCTTATGGGCACGTTTACCTTTTCACAAGAATCACTACTCCTAAGAATATTGGTCTGGATGGCATTGTCTAGAAAATGAGTGTTGATGTGTATGTGCCCATCTGCATATGAAAATGAAAATGCTTTTAGCTTTATTTATGTCATAATAATTTCTGAAGATACAGTAGGTTAGAGCCATTCAGGAACCAGACTGTTGTCCTGGATATGACTGTTTGTCAGCCTCCTTGACTTCTCAGTGGATTTTAATTCTCATTAGGTTGGGCAATACAGCCAACCAGTGGCAAGAAACGTTCTGTCTGTTCTTCACACATTACAATAACCTGTGAATTGTGAAGGAATGTGAATTGGATGAGCTACTACGTCACTAACATTCTAGTTTGGGCTTTAAGTTTGGTGTTTGGCTTAAGGATATTGTTTTGACAATATGTTGGTTTCATTGTTGGGGGGTGACTCATCACCCCAGTCTCATGTCTCATGCACTTTCTGGAACAGATTTTCTTTCCTGTGTTTGGCTCCATTCATCTGCCCTTCTAGTTTTTCATCCTGAAAAATTTAATATTTGTCTCATCAGAAGAGAGAATATTTCCACTGTGCTTTCAGAGTGCTTTAAATGTCATTTGGCATATTCTGAGCAGGCTGCCATGTACCTTTTTCTGCCTGGCCTCTCCACCCTTAAGGTCTATTTATTGAATTGTTGAGATCGACGTCTTCCCAGCAGATTTTTGTATATCTGGAGAAGACTTCTGAAACTTTCAAAGTGCAAATTCAGGTGTTAGTTGTGCCTTGGCACCTTGAGTGTTTGGTTTGGTTAGTGTTTTTTTAATAGAAACATGAAATAATTTCCATTTTAAAAACTCCATGGTGAGCAGAATGTGTCTGTGAACATCATGAATTTCTTAGGATGGGCCCTCCCATAGTCATATGCATCAGTGGTTACAATTACAATAAGATGGAACTGGTTTTAGATTTTATATCATTATCTTTTAAATTTACAAAAAATTCCTTGGCCTAAATGTATTGGTTTTGTGATTTGTGGGATTCAAGACTTCGTGCCTAAAGTATATTAATTTAGTTTACTACCAGTGGACTCCAGTCAAGTTTAGACACATTTCAAGGATAATTAATGCAAACAGGATCCCACCACGGTGGGTGTTCTTGGAAGTTGTTTTCTGTAAATCTGGACAGTCACAGCCTTTACAAAGATGCCCCTTTATGTAAAACAGTTGAAAAGTAAGAGGCGAAGAGTTGTCATTTTAAGACATTGTAAAAATGGCTTTCATTTTTAAACCAACTTTGGGACTTCTTTTTCTAGATATCTTGTCATCCATCCATCTATCACAGAGTTAACACAGAAAGCCAGACAATCGTTCATGCTCACATTCACACCTATGGCCAATTTAGAATCACCAGCTAACTTAACACAAGCGTGCCGCTGGACGGTGAGAGGAAGCCAGGGTACTCAGAGAGAGACCATGCAAGCATGCAGTGAGATGACAGTGCCAACCACTGCATCACCATGCCACCCTTTAGCTCTTTTGTCAGTGACCTGAAAAGACAGATTTCACATTTTAAACCAGCATTAAAATCTAGGAAAGCTAACTAACAGTCATTTTAAAATCACCTGACCACAATTTGGATTACCACAGCAAGGATTTGAAGACTCTGTCACTGCTGGTTATAAAGTTTAGACTGATTGGCAAAAAATGACTTTTTTTGTGAAAATTATTATTGAGATGTTGAACCCATTTGTGTTTAACCTTGCAGAACCTAGATGATGAGACCAATGGAGCCCCGAATGGCAGAGCCCCTCCAGTCCTGGACAACTCAGCCAAATACGACGAGCGCAAAGACCATGCATCAGACGGTCACCATGGCAACGATTTGGATTCATCCAATCATGAGCCACCGGCTGCCAACATTTCTCGCGGCGAGAGCTTTGTATCTCCGGCCATGTATGTGTAGCCTTGGCAACTTTAACACCACAATACAGGCATATGGGCAAATTCCAGGTCACCTAAATTAGCATGAAAAGCAAAGGCAAGCACATTTGTTTCCACCATTTTATTGTAAACATTACACAAGTTTTAACCTATACATGATGAATGTTTTTTAGTCATTTTTCATTTACCATTCTTATTTAGTGGATGTACTGGGTTAAATATTTTCTCCCTGTTTTATCATTTTATTTTTTTCCATTTGTGGCAATGGTACTTGAGACAACAAAAAATTAAGTCAGTTAAAGGGAAAAAAGCTTGTTTTTTTTGTTTTGTTGTTATAATACCTCTGTTAGCTGGGGCATCACTATATTGCTGTTATCTCACAGTAAACCTAAAACTATAGTACAAAATATTCAGCCTTTCAAAGTAATTTAGGAAGCACACACACAGAGTAATTCATGATAACAGCCAGGGAGAGAGAGTGAAATCACATGTGCATTTTATGAGATGAAAAGACTTTTGCAATATGTTAATTACATGTTCAAGAGGTATTGTAATTCAGGTGAAATGAAATACAAATGAATAGCAAATTACTACAGAGTGCTCTGCCTGTGTGATGATTGCAAACAGTTTGATAATATAATATGCAACATCTTGTGCAATGAACACATAGGCAGAAAATTATTGTTGTATGTGAAGCTGCCAGTCCTGAGCTCTTCTGTTCACAGCTATGGAAAGTAATTTAAATGTTTTTTCCTCTCTATGTAAAGGAGGAACATCAGGTCACAGAACACTGCAGTACAAGTAAAAATACCATTTCTGAAATCCTGTCAGAGAACTCCTACTTCCCTGCAGCTTGAGTCTGAATTATATGAGGCTGAATTTGAGAAGTCCAAAGTCTGATCATCTGGCCCCCCAGGCAGCTTCATTAATCACTCAAGATGTTTCAAAATATTTCACGTTTTTATCAAGTCCCACAAAAACTGTAAAAAAAAAAACAAAAAAAAAAAACTTCGCTCTTGCCCAGGCTACGGTCCAATAAAGAAACATTCCACTTTATTATGTTGTCAAAGAGCCTCATCCATCCCTGCAACTGTCACAGTGACGGGGCTGCTCGTTAGCACTAACGAAGGGGAAGTGACATCGTTTTCAAGCTCTGTAACCTGGCAACATCACATAATTTAAAACCCCGTGATTCATATCTGTTGTCGTTAATTGCAAAAGTTGGAAAGGCTGTGCGCTGGAGAGTGAAAGACGGACTATAGAAAAGCACAGGGTTCTCACACAGGAATGCACACACGCACGCACACACACACACACACACACACACATACAAATAAATAGTCTCCACCAATTTTTGTTTTCAGTCCTCTGATAAATCACACTGTTAGGGTTGAGGAAAACATTATAAGGAATGTATTTGAGAATGTGTAAATGCTCAGCATATGTTAGGAGATTACTGCCATTACAGCCATTTTAACAGATTAGAATGGTCATACACTCTGATATATGCGGATCATTTTGCACATATAGAAAAATATGCAGTTTGTATTTTATCCATCAGTTGACCTGAAAGAAAAAAGAGAACAAAACAGTGAACAACAACTATGCCTGCAGGCTGAATCAAAAATTGGTCTTCACAGATGTCAGATGATGGTACCAAATCATGAACAGTGTAAATAGTATTGATAATATTGGATGAATAATATATTGTTGGTGAAATGTGTACACATAAAAAATAAACAAGTGTAAGTGTTATCAGTGCCTCTGTACAGGGGATGGAAGATTGTTAAATGTCAAACGAACGACTACAAAAAAAACAAGTGTATATTACTATTTTGCTTTTCACGGGTGCATCAAGGTTGTCACTTAATACTAAAATGTTTTGAATATATAAAAAATGAAATGGTGTGGATTTTACTCCTTGTTCATATTACTCTGCATGGCATGATCGGTCGCTTGTTGAAACACTTTCCCAAGGCTGTTTGCAGAATAATCTTCATTTGTAAAAACATTTCTGAATGTCAGAAAAGAAAGCTGTTTTTCATCTCTGTCTCTGCATCTGTCTTAGTCAAGCACACCACGAGTCCAATTTAAGTTGAGAGAGTGGGATATTTTTCCTTTTTCTTTTTCCTTTTTCTGTTGCATAACGGCTCCATGGGCTGCCTGTTTTTGTCTTAAGAGCTAATCTGAAAATGCAGCCAGCATGGAATCTCTTGCAGCCACTGAGTGCAATACAAACAAAAGTGTATTTTTTTTTTTTCCAACTTGCTTGATCTTGAGCTCTTGTTTCAGACCTCAAGCAACACAAATCTTTCTGAGCTATCATGTTGAGTGTAAGAGGGCAGACAAAAGCACATGGGTGGTTGATAAGCTGTAGATTTGTCTGCAGGTATAAAAGTTAATGGAGGTGTTGGATAAAGAGAGATAGAAACAACAGAGAGAGACATACAATGTGTGGAGGAAGGAGATTGATTGAATAATAAGATAAGATTAAGGAAATGTTAGAGGACTGAGAAGATAAAATATAAAGCAGAAAAAAATATAATCACAGCTTCTACTTTCTGCACATTAGGTGCCAAATGAAATTTGTCTTGCTGACATACAGTATGACAATCATTTGTTAATTTATTCATATGCTATGAGTCATTATACAATTATATCCGCAAGTTTTGGGACAGTGACACATATTTTGTTATATTTTTGCCTCTACACCACCACAGTGGATTTTGAATCAAACAGTCGAGATGTGATTGAAGTGCAGGCTTTCAGCTTTAATTCAATGGTTTTAACAAAAAAAATGTGTTACTTGTTCATGAATTACAGCCATTTCTATACACAACCCCCCCATTTCCAGGGGCTTAAAAGTAATGGGACAAACTAAAGAAATTTTACATTATAGGATTGTTTTAATACTTGGATGAAAATCTTTTGCATTCAGTGACTGTCTGAAGTCGGTGGTGAACAGCATTTGGTGTTGCCCATGAGCATCACCAGATGCTGTGTTTTCTCTCTTGAGATGCTCTGCTAGGCCTTAACAGCAGCTGCCCTCAGTTGCTGCATGTTTGTGGGTCTCTCTGCCTTCACTTTTGTCTTCTGAAAAGCTCCTCTGCTAGGCTGAGATTAGGTGACTGTTTCGGCCATTGAAGACTATCCCATTTTTTTCCCTTGAGCAACTCTTGCGTTGCTTTTGCAGTATGCTTTGGATCATTATCTACAGTTGAATCTGAGCTGAGAGTATAGCTCTGTACACTTCAGAATTCATCCTGCTACTTCTATCGGCAGTCACATCATCAGTAAACATGAGTGACCTGGTTCCACTGGCAGCCGTATGCCCATACCATAACATTGCCTCCACTATGTTTGACAGACGATATGGTATGGTTCGGATCATAAACCGTTCCCTTCCTTCTCCGTACCTTTCATCTTGGTTTCATCTGTTCAAAGAGTTTTTCCAGAACTGAGCAGACACTTAGATGCTTTTCTGGCAAAGTCTAATCTGACCATCCTGTTAAGTTTTATAAACCTGCTGTATTCACATTAATGAAGGTGTCACTTAATTTTAGACTTTGACAATAAATGGCCTGCATGCTTGAGTATTTTTGACTTGGCTAGAAGTTTTGAAGGTGTTTTTCTTAACATAGGAAAGAATTTAAAATTATTTAAATGATCGTCCACTTTAGTGGTCTCCTGTGGTCTTCCAGGCCTTTTAGTGTTGCAGAGCTGGCCAGTGCAGTCCTTCTTTTTAAGAATGTTCCAGATTGTTGATTTGGATACTCCTGAAGTTTTTCCTATCTCTTTAATGGATTTATTTTGGTTGTTAAACTTACTGAGGGCCTCCTTCACTTCTCACACATTTCTTTGGACCTCATATCATCATATCATATCGAGAATTTCAGCAAACAACTATATAATGCAAGTTTCAACACTTGGAATCAACTTCAGATCTTTTGTCTGCTTAGTTTGTTATGGAATAATGAGAGGGCAGGCCTCACTTGGCCATAAAACTGTCAACTGCCCCATTACTTTGGAGCCTCTAAATATTAGGGACTGTATAAAAGTGGCAGCAATTCCTCGACATTCTTAACAGTTGCAATTTTGCTGTCAAACCCCTTGAAATTCTGCACTTCAATGACATTTTGACTGTTTGATTTCAGGTTCACTGCAGTACTATACAGAGAAAAAATTGTGAAAAAATGTCATTTTCCTAAAACGTATGGACCTAACTGTAAAATGCCCACTTTACGCTGCATGTTAACTGAAACACCGCTATATCATTATTTGTACCCAAAAAAAGGAATGTGTATGTGTTGCTGATTAGAACATATGGTGGAAGTTGGCAGATTTGCTAGCCACAACATTTATTTCTCTTCTATAATGTTTATCTGCTAAATCAGGACAGATGGAGAACAAAAAGGGACTTCTAGAATAGCAAATGGTGTTAACATTTCTGGTGTATATCTACTTTTTCCCCGCTAAGATGTTTATTTTCATTAAAGAGAATGTCTGCATGCTGCATGGACCTGCGGGAAAAATGCTATATCCATATTTTGCAAGTACAGTTGTGTCACATTAACATGCATTCGGCTTTTTGACTTGCTTATATGGTGCAGACAATCATATAGGACGTATTTTATAGCCCCGCCATAGAACAAAGCTGTCATAAAGGGAATTCAGCTTAATGGTTACGCTTTTTTGTCAGTAAATTATTTTTTGCAAAATGAATGAATATTTAGTTTCCTGTGGATTTATTGTGTTTAATGTGGTAGCCAGCGGGCTGTTCTTGAGAGATTGAGCAAAAGGGAAAAGACAATCATTGGGGTCCATTATATCAGAGACCAATGACTCAGCAAAGCATTTAGTTATGAGTTTCGGCTCTGCCGTCTCATTTAGGGGATCATTCGGTTTTACCCAGAGCCTTACATTTAATAGAGTTGCTTCATTGTGAGGTATCTGGAATTAGATTCTTATCATATCCAGGAGTAGCCATAATGCTGACTCTTAAAATGGAAACAGCAAAGAAATAGAATTTTTAGATCAGTTTACACTACAGGCTGCTGAACAGCATGAGTCCACAGTTATAAGATGGTGATCTGAGGTAACTGCAATTATTATACATGGATTAACTGTTAAATAATGGTTCTGGGTTCCTCCCCTCTGTGAAAGGTGCATTGTTGCCTTTTGGGCCAGAAGCTTTGCTGCGTCTCCCCACATTATTTGTTTTTAGTTCAATTCCAGAAACGCAAGCTGTGAATGCTGGTGATAACGCTGTTCAGTCTAAATCCTCATCTACCCTCTTTATATATTTTTTCCTCTCCGATCTCTCTCGTTCATTCATTGTCATCTCAGCTTTTCATCACAGAGCCAGACGTGCCTTCTTTATGTTATTTTTAGCTTTTCAATTCTCACATTTCTTCTCTGACAGTAAAACAAATGATGAAACGGGGAAATACACAAACACGGGATGTGTTTGACATTGATAATGGCAGTGTTAAAAGAACAAAAAAAAAAACCACTCACACTGGAGATCAAATCATCTTTTTAGAGTGTTTATTATTTTTCTTTCATTTATTTTGTGTATCACAGATCAATTATCATTTTGTATGCTTTTTTGGGAATCCTATTGTACATGTTTTACAACTCATTGTCTTGTCAAATAAAATGTAAACAAAAAAAGACAAAGAACCTTGGTCATCTTTACTTCTAACAGCTCCCCAGGAGCAGAAATTAATCTGAATAGATAAAGATGTGGCTAGCCCAAATATTGTAATTAATGTCTTCAGGTAATAATGTTTATTAATCATCCGGCAATCTTTGAGCTTAATGAAATGGTTCCAGAGTTTGAGAATCATTATTAAAGTAGCTAACATTATTATTTCTTAAAGACCGTATATAAAAGATGGAAGTAATTCCATTCATTTCCATTCTGTTTCAGTTATCTTGCACACATTCAGGACAAAAGTTTCCTCAAGGCATTTTACACCATAAGATAAAGACCCCACAATATTATTAAGAAAACCCCAACAATTAAAGAACAAAGAAGCAGCCACCATGACATCACCAGGAGATTTGGACTCTGTATTTTGAAGCCAAAGATAGCATTTTGACTGCCACCATGTTAGTTTTTCTGGAGTCAGAGGTTACAACATTTGGCAAAGAGGTTAAAGCTATCAGCTAACGCTAGCAAGCTTGGTTGGCAGCCTGCATACATGAATGTAAAAGTGCAACATAAAGGTACAAATATTACCTATCACTTGGCTATGTCGAGAAATTATATCCATAAAAAGTATGAATAGAATCAGTGACAAAGGGCAGCCCTGACAAGTCCAACACCCACTGGGAACAAGTCCAACTTATTGCAATGCAGTAATAATACTTCAATACAAACCAAGCTCTAATCATGGTTGTAATTGATTGTCAGAAAGGGGATAGTACTCTTATAATAACATACTTCATATCACATGGGCCAACACAGTCACAGGGGCCCACAAGCCAGAGTACTACTAGTGCCGGTCCCAAGCCCAGGTAAATGGAGAGGGTTGTGTCAGGAAGAGCATCCGGGTTAAAGTCTTTGTCAAATCAAATATACGGATTCATAACACGACTTCCATACCGGATCGGTCGCGGCCTGAGTTAACAACTGCCTTTGGTGCCATTAGCCAACAGGGGAAACTATGCTACTGTACTGTTGGCTGAAGACCAAGGAGGGGGAGAGGGGGGAAGTGTGTTAGATGGCAGAGAGAGAAAAGGAAAGGCAGGAGGGTGGAGGTGAGAGCACGGACTTTAAATGTAGGGAATATGACTGGTAAAGGGAGAGAGCTGGCTGATATGATGGAGAGAAGGAAGGTAGATATATTGTGTGTCCAAGAGATCACATGGAGGGGAAGCAAGGCCAGGAAAATCGGAGGTGGATTCAAAATGTTCTGCCATGGGGTAGAGAGAAAGAGAAATGGAGTAAAGGTAATCTTGAAGTAAGAGTATGTGAAGAGTGTGTCAGACAGAATTATGACTTTGAAGCTGGAAACTGAAGGTGTGATGCTGAATGTTGTTAGTGCATATGCCCCACAAGTTGGATGCCAGTTAGAAGAGAAAGAGGAATTCTGGAGTAAGCTGGATGAAGTGGTAGAGAGTAGTCCCAGGGGAGAGAAAGTGGTGATTGGAGCAGACTTCAATGGGCATGTAAGTGAAGAAAATAGAGGGGATGAGGAGGTGTTGGGTAGGTATGGTGTTAAGGAGAGGAATATGGAAAGACAGATGGTAGTGGATTTTGCAAAAAGGATGGAAATGGTTGTGGTGAACACGTATTTCAAGAAGGGGGAGGAACATAGAGTGACCTACAAGAGTGGAGGAAGGTGCACACAGGTGGACT